>CAWWDR010000906.1:0-15000 GCA_963942565.1 Maea johnstoni | reverse complement strand
ACTCTTGGATGAGTACCCGTATGCCAGGGTTTCACTCATTTTTAAGGTTTTTTTGCATCATTTTGTATTGGCCAAATTAGCCACCACCAGCAGAGGGGTTAACCCTTCCAATGATGAGGCGACATTCATCCAAAGCACAAGGACTGGAAGGTTTCTGTAAAACATCTAAACCCTGTCATGCTGGTATTCATTGGATAGCTCTTGTGAAGTACTCTTGGATGAGTACCCGTATGCCAGGGTTTCACTCATTTTTAAGGTTTTTTGCATCATTTTGTATTGGCCAAATTAGCCACCACCAGCAGAGGGGTTAACCCTTCCAATGATGAGGCGACATTCATCCAAAGCACACGGACTCGAAGGTTTCTGTAAAACATCTAAACACTGTCATGCTGGTATTCATTGGATAGCTCTCGCGAAGTACTCTCAGATGAGTACCCATATGCCAGGGTTTCACTCATTTTTCAGGTTGTATTGGTCAAATTAGCCACCAGCAGCACAACGGTTAACCCTTCCAATGATGAGGTTACTTTCATCCAAAGCACAACCCTGTCATGTTGGTATGTATTGGAAAGCTCTCGATGAGTACTCTCAGATGAGTACCCACTTGCCAGGGTTTCACTCATTTTGCAGGTTTTTTGCATCATTTTGTATTTGCCAAATTAGCCACCAGCAGCATAAGGGTTAAGAGAATTATGATAATTAATGTGGGTAGAGGAGGAGGACCTGCTGCATGCAGGCATGTTGTCAGCATCAGCTGGGAACAGGTATCACCACTGATAATATGAGACAGGCACCAGCTATGCCTGCAGCATCTGCAGCCAAATCCATAGCAGACCTATCGTATGATGTTACGTGTGTATGTTATATTGTAAAGGGTTGACATTGAGGTGAGATGGTGAAAAATAATCATTATCCCAACTGATTAATATCATTATCATTATTATTGTTATTATCATTATCATTATTATTATTATTATTATTATTATTATTATTATTATTATTATTATTATTTTAATCATTATTATTATTATTAATATTATTATTACTATTATCATTATTATTATTATCATTATCATTATTATTAGCATTATTATTATTATTATTATTATTATTATTATTATTATTATTATTATTAGTATTATTATTATGATGATGATGATGATGATGATGATGATGATGATAATGATGACACACGATGGGTACTAACTATGGCAGTAGCACAGAAATAAAGTAGGCATATCATAAGACTGCAAACCTGTTATACTATTTTAAAAATTGTATTATGAAGGTTTGGCATCAAGGTAAGACATAGTCTGTGAAGCTTTCCTAACTGATGATGATGATGATGATGATGTGATTGTGTCTGTAGCAGACTTGTGTCTTTATGATGGAGATGACAATGACAACCCTGTGAACATCGCACTATGGCTTAATGCCCCAGCCCAACTCCAAACCCATCTCCCCCTTTCCACCCCCCCCCCCTCCCCCTCGTCTCTCCATTCCATAGCAATTACTTCCCCCTTCTTGGCCCCTAACCCTGTGAACATTGCACTATGGCTAAGTGCCCCAGCCCAACTCCAAACCCACCTCCCCCTTTACCCACGCCCCCCCCCATCCCCCATGAACCCACTACCCCCTTTAAACTCCCCCCATGAACTCACCTCTCCCTTTACCCTTCTTCCCCCCCCCCCCCCGGATCCACTACCCCCTTTAAACGCCCCCCTTGAATTACCTCTCCCTCTACCTTCCCCCCGAAACCCACTACTCCCTTTAAACTCCCCCCCCCTGTACTCACCTCTCCCTTTACCCTCCCCCTCCCCCCCCCAAACCCACTACCCCCTTTAAACTCCCCCCCCCCCCATAATTCACCTCCCCCTTAACCCTCCCCCCCCCCCCCCCTTCTCTCCATTCCATAGCATTCCTCCCCCTTCTTAGCCCGCATCCCTGTGAACATCGCACTATGGCTGAGTGCCGTTCCCATCCCGCTTGTCCGAACACATCAGCATGTGTTGAGTATCCTAGACCCATCTGGCTGCCTCCGAATACATGTTCATCCACCATACTTCCTTTCCCCTTGTCCACTTCACTTAGCCAAGGCCCTCACTAGATTAACCCCTTCCTCCCCACAGAAACAACATGAAAAAAGTTTTTTAAGTGGAAGAAATGTACTGTAATTTTTTTTGGTAATTTGGGACACTTTTTAATAATTACAAATTGTATGGGTTGAGGGTAGCCCATGTTTTAGGGAAATGCTGACAAAGCAGAATGATAGTTGTCCATACCTTGTGAAAAAGCTACCAGCAGTAGATCAGGCGTTGTCCAATTTTTTATTAACTAATAATTATCTTGCAAAATGATTAAAGTGGCCCTGATTCCTAGGGTGGTCTAGATTTCCTAGAATTTACAGTATTTTTCATAAATAAACAACAGAAAAATGTGGATCAGAATTAACAACTTCACAACTTCCTATTATTTTTTTTAACTAATGCCTACTACTGAAGTAAAGACAACCCTTTTCAGGAAGATAAGTTGCCCAATTATAGGAAGGGATTACTTTAAAGATGTTCACATTATTTTCCTATCATCATTCATGCTACCTGTGTTGTCTGCATATAAAAAACTCCTTCTTATATCCTAGCTGAGCCACCCCTAAAAATGGGTTGGCAAACCCCTTTTTTGAAATAAAAAGATTTGCATTAACCCATTTCTCCCAGTAGTTGCGGGAAAATGTTTGACATTTTTACAGAAATCTTTTTTGATGAAAGCATCTTTTAGAAAGAGGGAAATCAGATTCCAAATAGAATGCCAGTTTTTTTTCCAGTATTAAAATATAAATATCTCCTCCTGCTGGAATAATGAAAAGTTAGGAACTGAAGCAATGATATTCTATAAATGAACCACCCCTATTATGCTATCTGCTATGAAATATATAGTTTGGGATCATGAGAAATATTGAGTCATTGGAAACAAAAAGTATACATACTATATACTGCATTGAACAGTTTGTTGCAAAAATGTTGATTCAATGGTTAAAAAAAGATACGTTGTTGCAATAGGTCAATTTACTTAAAATGATTCAATTTTTGCAAAAAGTATATATATACATGTATATATATATATATATATATATATATATATATATATATATATATATATATATATATATATATATATATATATATATGTATATATATAATAATATTTTGTTGCAGTTATTTTATAATCCAAGATCGTCCTCCAGCATAGTAATCTTTATCATAAACATCATAGAGTGACCTTAAACATATATAAAATTCATTATTCTAGTTATTTTCAAAAGTGAAACAGATCTAGATGATACTATCTAAAGGTTACTCTCAACATAACTGGGTTAAAGTCTGCCTGTATATAGTTATGCGGGTTGCCTTTTCCTTCCACTAGATTGGGTTTTTCTGCTGAAGTGACTACACACTACCTGTACCCTCCTTAATTAAGCTAACAGGAAACAATGGCGATTTTTTATGCTTCAAAAAACATCACGCAGTCACCTTTATTTTATGGTATTTCTTAATCCCTCCATTCGGTGCTTTAAGTACAACAGCCAATGCTAATCTGACAGCCTCTGTACTAGTGTTGGGAATCGCTACAAATTTTGAGGACTGATCATCGTCCCACCAGAATAAACTGTCGATGATCAGTTTTTATTTGGATGTGCTTTTTGTGCACATTGATCCTACCCCATGTGCTTCACACGTTTAGTGCATTTTTCTTGAAATTTCAGGATAATACCTGCAGAAACAAGGTAGAAATAATAATAGGAACACAGAAAGTATATCCTTTAGTTAAACATAGATAGGAAAAACAGAAAGTATGCTTTCTAATCAAATGGAAATAATCCGAAAAAAAATGTTCTTCAAAATTTGGGATTGATCATCAAAATTGGAAGCTGATCTCCAATGCGAAGGCTAATTTCGTCCAAATCACAAATATGCAAATATCTTTGAAAACCATCTAAACCTTGTCAAGTTGGTATTCATTGGATAGCTCTCATTGAGTACTCTCAGATGAGTACCCATTTGACAGGGTTTCAGTCATTTTTTAGGTTTTATGCATAATTTTGTATTGGCCAAATTAGCCACCCACACCATAAGGGTTAATCGTTCAATCGGAACAACACTACTCTGTACCAAACGCTACAAATCCCTCCTAGGTATGGGGTATGATCAGGTATGGGTTGTGGTATACATGGGTTGAAGTACCCAGGTGCACCTCTCCTCCGAACACCCCTCGAAACCTCTTATTACAGGTGGTCAAATACAAGAACAAGTTTTATCATGTGAAGTACAGTTTCAATAATTGTGTTTAACTCTTAAAGTGCATCACCGAGGGATTGAACTTAACATTTTCAGGCAGGAGCAGATTCTGCTCCTAGGATTTGAAATTTTATAAGAGCAAATAAATCCTGTTGCGCGCAGCTTTTTTCTCTGAACTAAGATGTTATACTGTGTGATATTTTTCATACTTCAATCATCAATGATGCTTCATTATGTTTTTCAAAAAGTTGTCAATGTTACCCCAGCCTTCTGTATTTCTATGTATATAACAAACGAATACAGGTAGTATATAGTAAATGATGGTCATAGTTGACTCCCAGGAAAATAAACAAAAAAACTTCTTAAAAATAAAAAAAGATGTTAGACTGCATTTATAAGTGGTAGTTGTATCCATTGCATTAGTCCATTTCCTCTAGCATCTGATGATGTTAATTAGTGCATTGATTAGATGGTACAAACACCTCAGTGTTTTTGTTCTTTAACTTTTACTTCTTCCCTCTGCTTAAAATTGTGTTCCTTTCTTGTCACAATATTAAGGTGTTGTGCTTGATATTGCTATTCATTTATTTTTTTATTAAATGATGCTCATCATGTTTTCTCCAGCATACCATGAATCCTATTAACCCATTTATGCATAAGAGTTGCTCTTGAAAAGTGTCACCTGCTACTTATACTAAGGTATCTTTATAACTTTGGAGTTCAGCAATGAAACCCCACAAATGATGGGTGTTGATTTGATATGAATACATTTATATATATATATATATATA
Source organism: Maea johnstoni (assembly GCA_963942565.1). Classification (NCBI taxonomy): domain Eukaryota; kingdom Metazoa; phylum Annelida; class Polychaeta; order Spionida; family Magelonidae; genus Maea; species Maea johnstoni. The sequence continues at coordinate 9,917 of CAWWDR010000906.1, read as the reverse complement.
TATATATATATATATATATATATATATATATATATATATATATATATATATATATATATATATATATATATATATATATATATATATATATGTATGTGTTTATATATATTGATATATCCACATTAGGGATTAAGAGAGTATGGTTACTTAGATAAAGACCACAGCCTAGTTGCTAAATATTCAATCCTCAGGTATAATGTTAGACAATACAAAAATATTGGAAAATGTACAAAAATGTAATGTTCTACCTGCTCATGCTGGGAAATCTGACCCTTGACCTTATAAAGTGATTTGAGTTAAGTGGCTGAATTGCATGAAAAACAGCTCTGTTGCTTGAAGGGGGACAGGAAGTAGTCTCGATCGCCATGGAAACCATTGTTAACTGCCTCCTTATTCATTCAGCACTTCCTGTTTGAGAACAAATATGAAAAATCATAAATAACGCAGCAAAAACAACAAGAGCGTGCCTAAATAGAATTCTCCCCCACACGAAGGGCAGAGTGGAGAAAAGTGTTAACAAAATCTGCTCGTTTGTGAATGGGTTCGCAGGCGACTGCCGAGTGTAGGATAAACACAATAATGCTGTAGCGGTTGGCTGCGTGGGAGGCCGAGAGCGTCGCCGTCGACAACGGCCGTGTGGATCAATATTGCCTGAGAGGAAGAACGGGGGAATCGGTAGAGTCCTGAAATGGCTCAGCACTGGGTAACCATTTAATGGTAGATACCGGCAAGACTTCAGAAAAGGGAGGACTTGTCAGAAGGAACGGGATGTTGATCCTTTCCAGTCAAGGAAAACTGCATTGCAAAATTGCCAGTATCTATCAGATGTCATCATATACACACTAGAAATTAGGGTTGTATACCGGTACTCGGGTACCGATAGGAACCGATATTCATTTAGAAAAGAACCGGTATTTACTCGTTTCATTGAGAACCGGTACTAAAAGGCACCGTTTCGTTTTTGAGTACCGCTTCGTTTCAACAGCTTAAACAATTTGTTACTGCCAAACATATGCAGCATTGATGTATTGCGTGCTGATTCCTGACCAAACAGTAATAGACACGTTGTCTGGAAAAGCATTCGGCGCGAAACACGGTACGATGTAACATCCCACGCACGTTCGCAGTGCGTTGTGACGATCATTTGCTTCGGTTAACTTCGTCAATGTCCGTCTCAATCGTTGGTTCTGTTCCCCAATTCCACTATTGATTGTTGTCATAGAATTGAGGAATGGAACCACACTTGTTAGCGACATGAATGTCGTAAAAAAGTTGATTAGGCAGCGGAGATCAGAGGTACCGTTTCACTGTTAACGATACCAATACCACTGGAACCGTTTCGCCAATACCGGTACCGGTATCGTACCGTTTTGTGTTATCGGTATGCAACCCTACTAGAAATACTATCAGATTTTGAATTAAAAAGAGAAAAATCTTTGTATTGATAAGATAATAGAAAGCCCCACCATGAACCATACAGGTTTGCTGTTAATTGCTATAGAAGGAAAGAAGGAATGGGTTTTTATGTCACTTGCAACATATTAATTAGATCATGCCCCAATGAGATAGAAACCCAGAAAAGAGAAAAATTTCCCTTCTCTTCACAAATAGTTCCAATGGGTCTTTCACTTGCAGAAACACCATAGACAGCCCTCCACAATGCCGCACATTTATATAGCGACCAGGAAAACCCGCTTATGGGGATCCAGCGGAAACTTGAACCTGCAAACTCATGCTTGGGAGCCAGTCATCGTAACCACTAGTCCACGGCAGATCCTCTTAATTGCTCCAGACAATACTGCCTACAGATATATCTGTTAATCGGCCGGTTTTAGATTGAAGAATAACCATGCTGAGAGAAAAAAGTGATTCTGAAATAATTCTGTCTGTGGTACCTTGTCTAGGTTGTTTAGCTTGAAGAAGATATTAGGAGAAGGCAACCTATAAATGTGTTGTATAACAAATCTCTGAAACAGACTTTTTGACAAATCGAAATAAATGTTTCTTTTTTCAGTGACGATTATTCTGAAACAAATAAGAATAAAATTGCAATGATGAATCTATAAATCTTCTGAAACTCTTCAGTTAAATGAGCTGGTGCAATATAGTAATGTATAGATGTTTTCCAGACAGCAGCCTTTTCAGCCTTATATGGGTTGCCGCCACTAGGTCTTTCCCACCATTGATCCCTTTAGACATTTAATGAAGGTTCTTTCCTGTTTTTTGGAATACCAGATTTGCATTTTTTAACCCTTGTGATGCTGAGGCAACTTTCATCCAAAGAACGAGGAAGCAAAGTTTTTTGAAGACCATCTAAACTCTGTCATGTTGGTGTTCATTGGACAGCTCTCACTGAGTTCTTTCAGATGAGTGCCCATGTGCCAGGGTTTCAGTCATTTCTCAGGTCTTTTGCATAATTTTGTATTGGCCAAAGTAGCCACCAGCTGCATAAAGGTTAAGATGTTCGAGACACTTTATCAGAAGGCAGAAATCTGTAAGACAACAAATGAAATTGATCTGGCCTAACCACTAACCATATGGTTTATTTTCCCCTCAAGGCCAACAGATTTGGAACATACAAATCTCCTAGGGCAATGTCTGAGCTATAAAAGTCATCAAAAGATCTATATTTGATGTAGTGCCAATATTTTGAAACGGTGAAAGGGGGTTAATATCAGCACCAGACAAAATGTGGGCAAAAGAGGGTTAATATCTGCACCAGACAAAATGTGGGCATAAGATGGTTAATATGAGCACCAGGTGAAATGTGGGCATAAGGGGTTAATATGAGCACCAGGTAATATGTGGGCATAAGGGGTTAATATGAGCACCAGGTGAAATGTGGGCATAAGGGGTAAATATGAGCACCAGGTGAAATGTGGGCATAAGGGGGTTAATATGAGCACCAGGTGAAATGTGGGCATAAGATGGTTAATATGAGCACCAGGTGAAATGTGGGCATAAGGGGTTAATATGAGCACCAGGTGAAATGTGGGCATAAGGGGTTAATATGAGCACCAGGTGAAATGTGGGCATAAGGGGTTAATATCAGCACCAGGTGAAATGTGGGCATAAGGGGTTAATATCAGCACCAGGTGAAATGTGGCCATAAGGGGTTAATATGAGCACCAGGTGAAATGTGGGTATAAGGGGTTAATATGAGCACCAGGTGAAATGTGGGTATAAGGGGTTAATATCAGCACCAGGTGAAATGTGGGCATAATGGGTTAATATGAGCACCAGGTGAAATGTGGGTATAAGGGGTTAATATGAGCATCAGGTGAAATGTGGGTATAAGGGGTTAATATGAGCACCAGGTGAAATGTGGGCATAAGGGGTGAATATCACCATCAGGTGAAATGTGGGTATAAGGGGTTAATATGAGCACCAGGTGAAATGTGGGCATAAGGGGTTAATATGAGCACCAGGTGAAATGTGGGCATAAGGGGTTAATATCAGCACCAGGTGAAATGTGGGCATAAGGGGTTAATATGAGCACCAGGTGAAATGTGGGTATAAGGGGTTAATATCAGCACCAGGTGAAATGTGGGCATAACGGGTTAATATGAGCACCAGGTGAAATGTGGGTATAAGGGGTTAATATGAGCATCAGGTGAAATGTGGGCATAAAGGGTTAATATGAGCACCTGGTGAAATATGGGTATAAGGGGTTAATATCACCATCAGGTGAAATGTGGGTATAAGGGGTTAATATAAGCACCAGGTGAAATGTGGGCATAAGGGGTTAATATGAGCACCAGGTGAAATGTGGGCATAAGGGGTTAATATCAGCACCAGGTGAAATGTGGGTATAAAGGGTTAATATGAGCACCAGGTGAAATGTGGGCATAAGGGGTTAATATGAGCACCAGGTGAAATGTGGGTATAAGGGGTTAATATCAGCACCAGGTGAAATGTGGGTATAAGGGGTTAATATGAGCACCAGGTGAAATGTGGGCATAAGGGGTTAATAGGAGCACCAGGTGAAATGTGGGCATAAGGGGTTAATATGATCACCAGGTGAAATGTGGGCATATGGGGTTAATATCACCATCAGGTGAAATGTGGGCATAAGGGGTTAATATCAGCACCAGGTGAAATGTGGGTATAAGGGGTTAATATGAGCACCAGGTGAAATGTGGGCATAAGGGGTTGATATGAGCACCAGGTGAAATGTGGGTATAAGGGGTTAATATGAGCACCAGGTGAAATGTGGGTATAAGGGGTTAATATCAGCACCAGGTGAAATGTGGGCATAAGGGGTTAATATTAGCACCAGGTGAAATGTGGGTATAAGGGGTTAATATCAGTACCAGGTGAAATGTGGGTATAAGGGGTTAATATCAGTACCAGGTGAAATGTGGGCATAAGGGGTTAATATGAGCACCAGGTGAAATGTGGGCATATGGGGTTAATATCACCATCAGGTGAAATGTGGGCATAAGGGGTTAATATCAGTACCAGGTGAAATGTGGGCATAAGGGGTTAATATTAGCACCAGGTGAAATGTGGGTATAAGGGGTTAATATCAGCACCAGGTGAAATGTGGGTATAAGGGGTTAATATGAGCACCAGGTGAAATGTGGGTATAAGGGGTTAATATCAGTACCAGGTGAAATGTGGGCATAAGGGGTTAATATCAGCACCAGGTGAAATGTGGGCATAAGGGGTTAATATCTGCACCAGGTGAAATGTTGGTATTCATTGGATAACTCTCACTGAGTTCTTTCAGATGAGTGCCCATGTGCCAGGGTTTCAGTCATTTCTCAGGTCTTTTGCATAATTTTGAATTGGCAAAATTAGCCACTAGTGGCGTAAAGGCTAAGATGTTCGAGACACTTTATTGAAAGGCAGAAATCTGTAAGACAATGAATGAAATTGATCTGGCCTAACCACTCACCATATGGTTTATTTTCCCCTCAAGGCCAACAGATTTGGAACATACAAACTCTGACCCATCTCCTACGGCAAAGTCTGAGCTATAATAGTCATCAGAAGATCTATATTTGATGTAGTGCCAATATTTTGAACCGGTGAAAGGGGCATAAGGGGGTTAATATCTGCACCAGACAAAATGTGGGCATAAGGGGTTAATATCTGCACCAGACAAAATGTGGGCATAAGGGGTTAATATCTGCACCAGACAAAATGTGGGCATAAGGGGTTAATATCTGCACCATGTGAAATGTGGGCATAAGGTGTTAATATGAGCACCAGGTGAAATGTGGCTATAAGGGGGTCAATATCAGCACCAGGTGAAATGTGGGCATAAAGGGGTTAATATCTGCACCATGTGAAATGTGGGCATAAGGGGTTAATATGAGCACCAGGTGAAATGTGGGCATAAGGGGTTAATATCAGCATCAGATGAAATGTGGGTATAAGGGGTTAATATCAGCACCAGGTGAAATGGGGGCATAAGGGGTGAATATGAGCACCAGGTGAAATGTGGGCATAAGGGGTGAATATGAGCACCAGTGAAATGTGGGCATAAGGGGGTTAATATGAGCACCAGGTGAAATGTGGGCATAAGGGGTTAATATCAGCACCTGGTGAAATGTGGGCATAAGGGGGTTAATATGAGCACCAGGTGAAATGTGGGCATAATGGGTTAATATGAGCACCAGGTGAAATGTGGGCATAAGGGGGGTTAATATGAGCACCAGGTGAAATGTGGGCATAAGGGGTTAATATCAGCACCAGGTGAAAAGTGGGTATAAGGGGTTAATATCAGCATCAGGTGAAATGTGGGCATAAGGGGTTAATATGAGCACCAGGTGAAATGTGGGCATAAGGGGTTAATATCAGTACCAGGTGAAATGTGGGCATAAGGGGTTAATATCAGCACCAGGTGAAATGTGGGTATAAGGGGTTAATATGAGCACCAGGTGAAATGTGGGCATAAGGGGTTAATATGAGCACCAGGTGAAATGTGGGCATAAGGGGGTTAATATGAGCACCAGGTGAAATGTGGGCATAAGGGGTTAATATCAGCACCAGGTGAAATGTGGCCATAAGGGGTTAATATGAGCACCAGGTGAAATGTGGGCATAAGGGGTTAATATGAGCACCAGGTGAAATGTGGGTATAAGGGGTTAATATCAGCACCAGGTGAAATGTGGCCATAAGGGGTTAATATGAGCACCAGGTGAAATGTGGGCATAAGGGGTTAATATCAGCACCAGGTGAAATATGGGCATAAGGGGTTAATATCAGCACCAGGTGAAATATGGGCATAAGGGGTTAATATGAGCACCAGGTGAAATGTGGGCATAAGGGGTTAATATTAGCACCAGGTCAATTGTGGGTATAAGGGGTTAATATTAGCACCAGGTGAAATGTGGGCATAAGGGGGTTAATATGAGCACCAGGTGAAATGTGGGCATAAGGGGTTAATATGAGCACCAGGTGAAATGTGGGCATAAAGGGTTAATATGAGCACCAGGTGAAATGTGGGTATAAGGGGTTAATATCAGCACCAGGTGAAATGTGGGCATAAGGGGTTAATATCAGCACCAGGTGAAATGTGGGCATAAGGGGTTAAAATGAGCACCAGGTGAAATGTGGGCATAAGGGGTTAAAATGAGCACCAGGTGAAATGAGGGCATTAGGGGTTAATATGAGCACCAGGTGAAATGTGGGTATAAGGGGTTAATATGAGCACCAGGTGTTCACTATAACTCAGCACTATCAGGCCACTCCACACACTACAACAGGAAGAGGATCGCCAGAGCTGGAAGAGGCTGGGCTTTAACCATTTCAATGCTGAGACTACTTTCGTCTTATGTGCAAAAACTCAAAAAAATTGATAATCATCTAAATCCTGTCATCTTAGTATTCATTGGAAAGCTCTTACTGAGTACTAACATATAAGTATGCATTTGCCAGGGTTTCAGGCATTTTTCAGCTTTTTCACATTATTCTGTATCGACCAAATTTGCCACCAGCAGCTTAAGGCTTTAACCCCTGTATCCCATAAACAGCCACACAGTCTGGCACATAGAAACACAATGGTTATTTCAATAAAACATATTCAAAATTTATCGCCATACCCACTTTATAAAGGCCTATCTTTTTGAGAACTGAACATCTCAGCTGAAAGCATTATTTTGAAAATATTTGGCTTGGAGATGTTACTCACAACACAACCAGCAATCTGTCTTCAAATATATATTCAAGATAGTTCATGTATCTTTTAATTTATAGTAAATACATGTTGGTATGTATTAAACTATGGATCCACAATTAAGGCTTGATTGGGTTAAGCATTCAAATAGAAAAATATCTTTATGAGAATATTCATGAAATGCTAATCCAGGACATTGTGAAATGGAATATGAAAAAAGGCAAAATTCATCAATTGGAACTCAACCTTTCCTGAATTTTTACTGGTAACTATATATTTTTTGTAAATTCCATTTCTTATAAATTACTATGTATTGATCACTGTCACTACAGTTTGGTATGTTGGATATTCAGTGGTTAATCTTTCCTCCACTATCACATTAGGAACATTTATTGCAAAAACAAGAGGAAGTGATACTTCCTGTGCAGTTCTGGTGCCATGTGTAGAAATTATTGGCTAATTCTACCTGCAGCAGCACGCATAGCCATGAGAGAGAGAGAGAGAGAGAGAGAGAGAGAGAGAGAGAGAGAGAGAAAGAGAGAGAGAGAGAGAGAGAGAGAGAGAGAGAGAGAGAGAGAGAGAGAGAGAGAGAGACAGAGAGAGAGAGGGGGGAAAGAGAGAGAGAGAGAGAGAGAGAGAGAGAGAGAGAGAGAGAGAGAGAGAGGAGAGAGAGAGAGAGAGAGAGAGGGAAAAGATAGAGAGAAAAAAAATGAGAGAGAGAGAGAGAGGGGGGGGGGAGAGAGAGGGGGGGGAGAGATAGAAGAAAATGAGAGAGATAGAGGATCCAGGGTTTTTAATGCAGGGGTATGTAACATATAATATTGGTTATCAGCAAAATTACAGAAAAGTAAAAGAGTTCATAGCAAGAAAATCGCTATTTCAAAGAGGCATTCGTCAAACACCTTGAACCTCCATCCGCTGTGTCTGCAACAGGAGAGCGAGAGAGAGATGCCAGCTTTCCCTGCTGCAGCTAGCAGGAATTTATGAATGAAGCAGGCCGTTGCCCGAGCCAACTTCCTGTTCCCATCTCCTCATTTAGAGTCCTAACTATGCCCTGAATGAGAGTTTACATTCACACGAAGGCAGCGGGGGATTTTAACGCGAAATACGATTTCCGACTGCGAGACTGCGGAGTGCTGTATAATCAGGTGCTGCTACCAACACGCTGCGGGCTACATGGCTCAATGCATTGTGGGATATATTTTTCTGAGGCGATATATTTTCATCTTGTTCTGTTTTAAATTGAATCATTTTTAAATCATTCAACATTATAACAGGTGAATGTAATCTGAAGCTCTATTTCTTAACTTTTTGTATATTAGACAAATACCATATACTCTCCTTATGTGAAAATAGAAAAAAATGTTCCAACATATTAACCAGAGGTTGTTTAGACTTGATTTTTCGAATACAGGACATCAGGACCAGTAATATTTGTAGATTACTGTCCTTCAATTTTTTTACCGGTCCTACATTTGTATGTATAAATACATATAATAAATAAAACATATTTTAAAGCAATTTTTTTGGACTGTTATTTCAAATTATTTCAATGTTCCCACCAAAAACTCTACGCCAAATGTACATATGCAAAAAGTACAATATACATTTTCATTCAAATGAATGAGGACTTTCAGGCACATTGGCACACAAAGGCCATTTAGTGTCATTTTTATTCAAATATTGTCAGACATTTTCTCCCATTTTCAGAATATTTGAAAATATGTCAAGTGTTATTTTTTTCTATCAGATATGAAAGTGTTAAAAATGATTATAACATCATTTAAAGGTTAATTCAATACTAGTAAATGCATGCTAACTTGGTGTTCAAATTTTCAAAGAAACATTTTGGCTTAATCCATGTGAAACAATTTTCTGTAGTTTGGCACTGCTAAGTACTGGCAGCATAAACAATAACCTCTTAATAGCTGACCTCTCCTCACAGGTGTTGTGATTAAGTAGACAACACGTGGACCAACGCACTTCCTGTAATTTCAGCAGCTATTTATAAGCACCCGGTACCCCACTGGCACCCACTGAGTGAAGCTGCCGTGGAGACCCAATGTAGGTCAATCAAATGCGGTTGACAACTCAGTGCCTGCTGTGGGTTACTTCGCTGGTAGTGCACTGCAAGTCAAGTGCCACCCACTTGAGTTATCGGACATTTTGGGCAGATGAAAAGAATAAATTATAGGACCGGCCATTTTATTACCTGGCATTGTCCGAGGACTGACGTTTAAGCTAGACCTCTGTTTACCATCTTGAATGAATTCTTGTCATAGCAGTAATTAGCTGCTAATGACATATGGGTACCAAACAACCTGAGATGAGATAAAATATTAATAGCCTAAAATGGCCCGCTCCCAGTACGTCCATTTCTTGTGTGTTAGGATGTGTTTAAACAGCAATATTCCTCTTGTATGAAGGTTGCCAGTGGTGGGAACTTAGGTTTAGGTAGAGAATACTCTAAGAAACTATTCGGGGCCTATGTTTTATTCATGGTGTAATTGTCCTTTAAACCACTGCAATATTAACACAGTATACAGTTAACAAAACCTGAGTAAAATTTTGGAAGAAGCGAATTAACCCTTCCAATGCTAAGGGCTACCTTCGTCCAAAGCACAAGGATGCAAAGATGTTTGAAAACCATCTAAACCCTGCCATGTTGGTACTGATTGGAAAACTCTTGCTGAGTTCTCTCAGATAGAGTACCCATGTGCCTGGGTTTCAGTCATTTTCCAGGTTTTTTGCATGATTTTGTATTGTCAAAATTAGCCACAAGCAGCATAAG
>CAWWDR010000904.1:0-68625 GCA_963942565.1 Maea johnstoni | reverse complement strand
CTAACCCTAACATCGCGCTCATCCATAACCCTAACCCTAACCCTAACCCTAGAAAATCGTTTAGAGAGAAAAATGTGCAGAATTAAATTTCCAACAAAATTATACCTCACTTATGAGGATTGGTCAAAATATAAAAAAGATATTTGTGTTTTTTAGAATTTCTGACTTAGAAATATTCATCACCGGTTCAAAACAAGTGGTTCATTATAGTAATGATCCCTATTACCTAACCCTAACCCTAACCCTAACCCTAACCCTAACCCTAACCCTAACATCGCGCTCATCCATAACCCTAACCCTAACCCTAACCCTAACCCTAACCCTAGAAAATCGTTTAGAGAGAAAAATGTGCAGAATTAAATTTCCAACAAAATGATACCTCACTTATGAGGATTGGTCAAAATATAAAAAAGATATGTGTGTTTTTAAGAATTTCTGACTTAGAAATATTCATCACCGGTTCAAAACAAGTGGTTCATTATAGTAATGATCCCTATTACCTAACCCTAACCCTAACCCTAACCCTAACCCTAACATCGCGCTCATCCATAACCCTAACCCTAACCCTAACCCTAACCCTAACCCTAGAAAATCGTTTAGAGAGAAAAATGTGCAGAATTAAATTTCCAACAAAATTATACCTCACTTATGAGGATTGGTCAAAATATAAAAAAGATATGTGTGTTTTTTAGAATTTCTGACTTAGAAATATTCATCACCGGTTCAAAACAAGTGGTTCATTATAGTAATGATCCCTATTACCTAACCCTAACCCTAACCCTAACCCTAACCCTAACATCGCGCTCATCCATAACCCTAACCCTAACCCTAACCCTAACCCTAACCCTAGAAAATCGTTTAGAGAGAAAAATGTGCAGAATTAAATTTCCAACAAAATGATACCTCACTTATGAGGATTGGTCAAAACATAAAAAAGATATGTGTGTTTTTAAGAATTTCTGACTTAGAAATATTCATCACCGGTTCAAAACAAGTGGTTCATTATAGTAATGATCCCTATTACCTAACCCTAACCCTAACCCTAACCCTAACCCTAACATCGCGCTCATCCATAACCCTAACCCTAACCCTAACCCTAACCCTAGAAAATCGTTTAGAGAGAAAAATGTGCAGAATTAAATTTCCAACAAAATTATACCTCACTTATGAGGATTGGTCAAAATATAAAAAAGATATGTGTGTTTTTTAGAATTTCTGACTTAGAAATATTCATCACCGGTTCAAAACAAGTGGTTCATTATAGTAATGATCCCTATTACCTAACCCTAACCCTAACCCTAACCCTAACCCTAACATCGCGCTCATCCATAACCCTAACCCTAACCCTAACCCTAACCCTAACCCTAGAAAATCGTTTAGAGAGAAAAATGTGCAGAATTAAATTTCCAACAAAATGATACCTCACTTATGAGGATTGGTCAAAATATAAAAAAGATATGTGTGTTTTTAAGAATTTCTGACTTAGAAATATTCATCACCGGTTCAAAACAAGTGGTTCATTATAGTAATGATCCCTATTACCTAACCCTAACCCTAACCCTAACCCTAACCCTAACCCTAACATCGCGCTCATCCATAACCCTAACCCTAACCCTAACCCTAACCCTAACCCTAGAAAATCGTTTAGAGAGAAAAATGTGCAGAATTAAATTTCCAACAAAATTATACCTCACTTATGAGGATTGGTCAAAATATAAAAAAGATATGTGTGTTTTTTAGAATTTCTGACTTAGAAATATTCATCACCGGTTCAAAACAAGTGGTTCATTATAGTAATGATCCCTATTACCTAACCCTAACCCTAACCCTAACCCTAACATCGCGCTCATCCATAACCCTAACCCTAACCCTAACCCTAACCCTAATCCTAACCCTAGAAAATCGTTTAGAGAGAAAAATGTGCAGAATTAAATTTCCAACAAAATGATACCTCACTTATGAGGATTGGTCAAAATATAAAAAAGATATGTGTGTTTTTAAGAATTTCTGACTTAGAAATATTCATCACCGGTTCAAAACAAGTGGTTCATTATAGTAATGATCCCTATAACCTAACCCTAACCCTAACCCTAACCCTAACCCTAACATCGCGCTCATCCATAACCCTAACCCTAACCCTAACCCTAACCCTAGAAAATCGTTTAGAGAGAAAAATGTGCAGAATTAAATTTCCAACAAAATTATACCTCACTTATGAGGATTGGTCAAAATATAAAAAAGATATGTGTGTTTTTTAGAATTTCTGACTTAGAAATATTCATCACCGGTTCAAAACAAGTGGTTCATTATAGTAATGATCCCTATTACCTAACCCTAACCCTAACCCTAACCCTAACCCTAACCCTAACATCGCGCTCATCCATAACCCTAACCCTAACCCTAACCCTAACCCTAACCCTAGAAAATCGTTTAGAGAGAAAAATGTGCAGAATTAAATTTCCAACAAAATGATACCTCACTTATGAGGATTGGTCAAAATATAAAAAAGATATGTGTGTTTTTAAGAATTTCTGACTTAGAAATATTCATCACCGGTTCAAAACAAGTGGTTCATTATAGTAATGATCCCTATTACCTAACCCTAACCCTAACCCTAACCCTAACCCTAACATCGCACTCATCCATAACCCTAACCCTAACCCTAACCCTAACCCTAACCCTAGAAAATCGTTTAGAGAGAAAAATGTGCAGAATTAAATTTCCAACAAAATTATACCTCACTTATGAGGATTGGTCAAAATATAAAAAAGATATGTGTGTTTTTTAGAATTTCTGACTTAGAAATATTCATCACCGGTTCAAAACAAGTGGTTCATTATAGTAATGATCCCTATTACCTAACCCTAACCCTAACCCTAACCCTAACCCTAACCCTAACATCGCGCTCATCCATAACCCTAACCCTAACCCTAACCCTAACCCTAACCCTAGAAAATCGTTTAGAGAGAAAAATGTGCAGAATTAAATTTCCAACAAAATGATACCTCACTTATGAGGATTGGTCAAAATATAAAAAAGATATGTGTGTTTTTAAGAATTTCTGACTTAGAAATATTCATCACCGGTTCAAAACAAGTGGTTCATTATAGTAATGATCCCTATTACCTAACCCTAACCCTAACCCTAACCCTAACCCTAACCCTAACATCGCGCTCATCCATAACCCTAACCCTAACCCTAACCCTAACCCTAACCCTAGAAAATCGTTTAGAGAGAAAAATGTGCAGAATTAAATTTCCAACAAAATTATACCTCACTTATGAGGATTGGTCAAAATATAAAAAAGATATGTGTGTTTTTTAGAATTTCTGACTTAGAAATATTCATCACCGGTTCAAAACAAGTGGTTCATTATAGTAATGATCCCTATTACCTAACCCTAACCCTAACCCTAACCCTAACCCTAACATCGCGCTCATCCATAACCCTAACCCTAACCCTAACCCTAGAAAATCGTTTAGAGAGAAAAATGTGCAGAATTAAATTTCCAACAAAATGATACCTCACTTATGAGGATTGGTCAAAATATAAAAAAGATATGTGTGTTTTTAAGAATTTCTGACTTAGAAATATTCATCACCGGTTCAAAACAAGTGGTTCATTATAGTAATGATCCCTATTACCTAACCCTAACCCTAACCCTAACCCTAACCCTAACATCGCGCTCATCCATAACCCTAACCCTAACCCTAACCCTAGAAAATCGTTTAGAGAGAAAAATGTGCAGAATTAAATTTCCAACAAAATTATACCTCACTTATGAGGATTGGTCAAAATATAAAAAAGATATGTGTGTTTTTTAGAATTTCTGACTTAGAAATATTCATCACCGGTTCAAAACAAGTGGTTCATTATAGTAATGATCCCTATTACCTAACCCTAACCCTAACCCTAACCCTAACCCTAACCCTAACATCGCGCTCATCCATAACCCTAACCCTAACCCTAACCCTAACCCTAACCCTAACCCTAGAAAATCGTTTAGAGAGAAAAATGTGCAGAATTAAATTTCCAACAAAATGATACCTCACTTATGAGGATTGGTCAAAATATAAAAAAGATATGTGTGTTTTTAAGAATTTCTGACTTAGAAATATTCATCACCGGTTCAAAACAAGTGGTTCATTAAAGTAATGATCCCTATTACCTAACCCTAACCCTAACCCTAACCCTAACCCTAGAAAATCGTTTAGAGAGAAAAATGTGCAGAATTAAATTTCCAACAAAATTATACCTCACTTATGAGGATTGGTCAAAATATAAAAAAGATATGTGTGTTTTTTAGAATTTCTGACTTAGAAATATTCATCACCGGTTCAAAACAAGTGGTTCATTATAGTAATGATCCCTATTACCTAACCCTAACCCTAACCCTAACCCTAACCCTAACCCTAACATCGCGCTCATCCATAACCCTAACCCTAACCCTAACCCTAACCCTAACCCTAGAAAATCGTTTAGAGAGAAAAATGTGCAGAATTAAATTTCCAACAAAATGATACCTCACTTATGAGGATTGGTCAAAATATAAAAAAGATATGTGTGTTTTTAAGAATTTCTGACTTAGAAATATTCATCACCGGTTCAAAACAAGTGGTTCATTATAGTAATGATCCCTATTACCTAACCCTAACCCTAACCCTAACCCTAACCCTAACCCTAGAAAATCGTTTAGAGAGAAAAATGTGCAGAATTAAATTTCCAACAAAATTATACCTCACTTATGAGGATTGGTCAAAATATAAAAAAGATATGTGTGTTTTTTAGAATTTCTGACTTAGAAATATTCATCACCGGTTCAAAACAAGTGGTTCATTATAGTAATGATCCCTATTACCTAACCCTAACCCTAACCCTAACCCTAACCCTAACCCTAACATCGCGCTCATCCATAACCTTAACCCTAACCCTAACCCTAACCCTAACCCTAACCCTAGAAAATCGTTTAGAGAGAAAAATGTGCAGAATTAAATTTCCAACAAAATGATACCTCACTTATGAGGATTGGTCAAAATATAAAAAAGATATGTGTGTTTTTAAGAATTTCTGACTTAGAAATATTCATCACCGGTTCAAAACAAGTGGTTCATTATAGTAATGATCCCTATTACCTAACCCTAACCCTAACCCTAACCCTAACCCTAACATCGCGCTCATCCATAACCCTAACCCTAACCCTAACCCTAACCCTAACCCTAGAAAATCGTTTAGAGAGAAAAATGTGCAGAATTAAATTTCCAACAAAATTATACCTCACTTATGAGGATTGGTCAAAATATAAAAAAGATATGTGTGTTTTTTAGAATTTCTGACTTAGAAATATTCATCACCGGTTCAAAACAAGTGGTTCATTATAGTAATGATCCCTATTACCTAACCCTAACCCTAACCCTAACCCTAACCCTAACCCTAGAAAATCGTTTAGAGAGAAAAATGTGCAGAATTAAATTTCCAACAAAATTATACCTCACTTATGAGGATTGGTCAAAATATAAAAAAGATATGTGTGTTTTTAAGAATTTCTGACTTAGAAATATTCATCACCGGTTCAAAACAAGTGGTTCATTATAGTAATGATCCCTATTACCTAACCCTAACCCTAACCCTAACCCTAACCCTAACATCGCGCTCATCCATAACCCTAACCCTAACCCTAACCCTAACCCTAACCCTAGAAAATCGTTTAGAGAGAAAAATGTGCAGAATTAAATTTCCAACAAAATTATACCTCACTTATGAGGATTGGTCAAAATATAAAAAAGATATGTGTGTTTTTTAGAATTTCTGACTTAGAAATATTCATCACCGGTTCAAAACAAGTGGTTCATTTTAGTAATGATCCCTATTACCTAACCCTAACCCTAACCCTAACCCTAACCCTAACCCTAACATCGCGCTCATCCATAACCCTAACCCTAACCCTAACCCTAACCCTAACCCTAGAAAATCGTTTAGAGAGAAAAATGTGCAGAATTAAATTTCCAACAAAATGATACCTCACTTATGAGGATTGGTCAAAATATAAAAAAGATATGTGTGTTTTTAAGAATTTCTGACTTAGAAATATTCATCACCGGTTCAAAACAAGTGGTTCATTATAGTAATGATCCCTATTACCTAACCCTAACCCTAACCCTAACCCTAACCCTAACATCGCGCTCATCCATAACCCTAACCCTAACCCTAACCCTAACCCTAACCCTAGAAAATCGTTTAGAGAGAAAAATGTGCAGAATTAAATTTCCAACAAAATTATACCTCACTTATGAGGATTGGTCAAAATATAAAAAAGATATGTGTGTTTTTTAGAATTTCTGACTTAGAAATATTCATCACCGGTTCAAAACAAGTGGTTCATTATAGTAATGATCCCTATTACCTAACCCTAACCCTAACCCTAACCCTAACCCTAACATCGCGCTCATCCATAACCCTAACCCTAACCCTAACCCTAACCCTAACCCTAGAAAATCGTTTAGAGAGAAAAATGTGCAGAATTAAATTTCCAACAAAATGATACCTCACTCATGAGGATTGGTCAAAATATAAAAAAGATATGTGTGTTTTTAAGAATTTCTGACTTAGAAATATTCATCACCGGTTCAAAACAAGTGGTTCATTATAGTAATGATCCCTATTACCTAACCCTAACCCTAACCCTAACCCTAACCCTAACATCGCGCTCATCCATAACCCTAACCCTAACCCTAACCCTAACCCTAACCCTAGAAAATCGTTTAGAGAGAAAAATGTGCAGAATTAAATTTCCAACAAAATTATACCTCACTTATGAGGATTGGTCAAAATATAAAAAAGATATGTGTGTTTTTTAGAATTTCTGACTTAGAAATATTCATCACCGGTTCAAAACAAGTGGTTCATTATAGTAATGATCCCTATTACCTAACCCTAACCCTAACCCTAACCCTAACCCTAACATCGCGCTCATCCATAACCCTAACCCTAACCCTAACCCTAACCCTAACCCTAGAAAATCGTTTAGAGAGAAAAATGTGCAGAATTAAATTTCCAACAAAATGATACCTCACTTATGAGGATTGGTCAAAATATAAAAAAGATATGTGTGTTTTTAAGAATTTCTGACTTAGAAATATTCATCACCGGTTCAAAACAAGTGGTTCATTATAGTAATGATCCCTATTAACTAACCCTAACCCTAACCCTAACCCTAAAACTAACCCTAACATCACGCTCATCCATAACCCTAACCCTAACCCTAACCCTAACCCTAACCCTAGAAAATCGTTTAGAGAGAAAAATGTGCAGAATTAAATTTCCAACAAAATTATACCTCACTTATGAGGATTGGTCAAAATATAAAAAAGATATGTGTGTTTTTTAGAATTTCTGACTTAGAAATATTCATCACCGGTTCAAAACAAGTGGTTCATTATAGTAATGATCCCTATTACCTAACCCTAGCCCTAACCCTCACCCTAACCCTAACATCGCGCTCATCCATAACCCTAACCCTAACCCTAACCCTAACCCTAACCCTAGAAAATCGTTTAGAGAGAAAAATGTGCAGAATTAAATTTCCAACAAAATTATACCTCACTTATGAGGATTGGTCAAAATATAAAAAAGATATGTGTGTTTTTTAGAATTTCTGACTTAGAAATATTCATCACCGGTTCAAAACAAGTGGTTCATTATAGTAATGATCCCTATTACCTAACCCTAACCCTAACCCTAACCCTAACCCTAACATCGCGCTCATCCATAACCCTAACCCTAACCCTAACCCTAACCCTAACCCTAGAAAATCGTTTAGAGAGAAAAATGTGCAGAATTAAATTTCCAACAAAATGATACCTCACTTATGAGGATTGGTCAAAATATAAAAAAGATATGTGTGTTTTTAAGAATTTCTGACTTAGAAATATTCATCACCGGTTCAAAACAAGTGGTTCATTATAGTAATGATCCCTATTAACTAACCCTAACCCTAACCCTAACCCTAAAACTAACCCTAACATCACGCTCATCCATAACCCTAACCCTAACCCTAACCCTAACCCTAACCCTAACCCTAGAAAATCGTTTAGAGAGAAAAATGTGCAGAATTAAATTTCCAACAAAATTATACCTCACTTATGAGGATTGGTCAAAATATAAAAAAGATATGTGTGTTTTTTAGAATTTCTGACTTAGAAATATTCATCACCGGTTCAAAACAAGTGGTTCATTATAGTAATGATCCCTATTACCTAACCCTAGCCCTAACCCTCACCCTAACCCTAACATCGCGCTCATCCATAACCCTAACCCTAACCCTAACCCTAACCCTAACCCTAACCCTAGAAAATCGTTTAGAGAGAAAAATGTGCAGAATTAAATTTCCAACAAAATGATACCTCACTTATGAGGATTGGTCAAAATATAAAAAAGATATGTGTGTTTTTAAGAATTTCTGACTTAGAAATATTCATCACCGGTTCAAAACAAGTGGTTCATTATAGTAATGATCCCTATTACCTAACCCTAACCCTAACCCTAACCCTAACCCTAACATCGCGCTCATCCATAACCCTAACCCTAACCCTAACCCTAACCCTAACCCTAGAAAATCGTTTAGAGAGAAAAATGTGCAGAATTAAATTTCCAACAAAATGATACCTCACTTATGAGGATTGGTCAAAATATAAAAAAGATATGTGTGTTTTTTAGAATTTCTGACTTAGAAATATTCATCACCGGTTCAAAACAAGTGGTTCATTATAGTAATGATCCCTATTACCTAACCCTAACCCTAACCCTAACCCTAACCCTAACATCGCGCTCATCCATAACCCTAACCCTAACCCTAACCCTAACCCTAACCCTAGAAAATCGTTTAGAGAGAAAAATGTGCAGAATTAAATTTCCAACAAAATAATACCTCACTTATGAGGATTGGTCAAAATATAAAAAAGATATGTGTGTTTTTAAGAATTTCTGACTTAGAAATATTCATCACCGGTTCAAAACAAGTGGTTCATTATAGTAATGATCCCTATTACCTAACCCTAACCCTAACCCTAACCCTAACCCTAACATCGCGCTCATCCATAACCCTAACCCTAACCCTAACCCTAACCCTAGAAAATCGTTTAGAGAGAAAAATGTGCAGAATTAAATTTCCAACAAAATTATACCTCACTTATGAGGATTGGTCAAAATATAAAAAAGATATGTGTGTTTTTTAGAATTTCTGACTTAGAAATATTCATCACCGGTTCAAAACAAGTGGTTCATTATAGTAATGATCCGTATTACCTAACCCTAACCCTAACCCTAACCCTAACCCTAACATCGCGCTCATCCATAACCCTAACCCTAACCCTAACCCTAACCCTAACCCTAGAAAATCGTTTAGAGAGAAAAATGTGCAGAATTAAATTTCCAACAAAATGATACCTCACTTATGAGGATTGGTCAAAATATAAAAAAGATATGTGTGTTTTTAAGAATTTCTGACTTAGAAATATTCATCACCGGTTCAAAACAAGTGGTTCATTATAGTAATGATCCCTATTACCTAACCCTAACCCTAACCCTAACCCTAACCCTAACATCGCGCTCATCCATAACCCTAACCCTAACCCTAACCCTAACCCTAACCCTAGAAAATCGTTTAGAGAGAAAAATGTGCAGAATTAAATTTCCAACAAAATTATACCTCACTTATGAGGATTGGTCAAAATATAAAAAAGATATGTGTGTTTTTAAGAATTTCTGACTTAGAAATATTCATCACCGGTTCAAAACAAGTGGTTCATTATAGTAATGATCCCTATTACCTAACCCTAACCCTAACCCTAACCCTAACCCTAACCCTAACATCGCGCTCATCCATAACCCTAACCCTAACCCTAACCCTAACCCTAACCCTAACCCTAGAAAATCGTTTAGAGAGAAAAATGTGCAGAATTAAATTTCCAACAAAATGATACCTCACTTATGAGGATTGGTCAAAATATAAAAAAGATATGTGTGTTTTTAAGAATTTCTGACTTAGAAATATTCATCACCGGTTCAAAACAAGTGGTTCATTATAGTAATGATCCCTATTACCTAACCCTAACCCTAACCCTAACCCTAACCCTAACATCGCGCTCATCCATAACCCTAACCCTAACCCTAACCCTAACCCTAGAAAATCGTTTAGAGAGAAAAATGTGCAGAATTAAATTTCCAACAAAATTATACCTCACTTATGAGGATTGGTCAAAATATAAAAAAGATATGTGTGTTTTTTAGAATTTCTGACTTAGAAATATTCATCACCGGTTCAAAACAAGTGGTTCATTATAGTAATGATCCCTATTACCTAACCCTAACCCTAACCCTAACCCTAACCCTAACATCGCGCTCATCCATAACCCTAACCCTAACCCTAACCCTAACCCTAACCCTAGAAGATCGTTTAGAGAGAAAAATGTGCAGAATTAAATTTCCAACAAAATGATACCTCACTTATGAGGATTGGTCAAAATATAAAAAAGATATGTGTGTTTTTAAGAATTTCTGACTTAGAAATATTCATCACCGGTTCAAAACAAGTGGTTCATTATAGTAATGATCCCTATTACCTAACCCTAACCCTAACCCTAACCCTAACCCTAACCCTAACATCGCGCTCATCCATAACCCTAACCCTAACCCTAACCCTAACCCTAACCCTAGAAAATCGTTTAGAGAGAAAAATGTGCAGAATTAAATTTCCAACAAAATTATACCTCACTTATGAGGATTGGTCAAAATATAAAAAAGATATGTGTGTTTTTTAGAATTTCTGACTTAGAAATATTCATCACCGGTTCAAAACAAGTGGTTCATTATAGTAATGATCCCTATTACCTAACCCTAACCCTAACCCTAACCCTAACCCTAACATCGCGCTCATACATAACCCTAACCCTAACCCTAACCCTAACCCTAACATCGCGCTCATCCATAACCCTAACCCTAACCCTAACCCTAACCCTAACCCTAGAAAATCGTTTAGAGAGAAAAATGTGCAGAATTAAATTTCCAACAAAATTATACCTCACTTATGAGGATTGGTCAAAATATAAAAAAGATATGTGTGTTTTTTAGAATTTCTGACTTAGAAATATTCATCACCGGTTCAAAACAAGTGGTTCATTATAGTAATGATCCCTATTACCTAACCCTAACCCTAACCCTAACCCTAACCCTAACATCGCGCTCATCCATAACCCTAACCCTAACCCTAACCCTAACCCTAACCCTAGAAAATCGTTTAGAGAGAAAAATGTGCAGAATTAAATTTCCAACAAAATGATACCTCACTTATGAGGATTGGTCAAAATATAAAAAAGATATGTGTGTTTTTAAGAATTTCTGACTTAGAAATATTCATCACCGGTTCAAAACAAGTGGTTCATTATAGTAATGATCCCTATTACCTAACCCTAACCCTAACCCTAACCCTAACCCTAACATCGCGCTCATCCATAACCCTAACCCTAACCCTAACCCTAACCCTAACATCGCGCTCATCCATAACCCTAACCCTAACCCTAACCCTAACCCTAACCCTAGAAAATCGTTTAGAGAGAAAAATGTGCAGAATTAAATTTCCAACAAAATTATACCTCACTTATGAGGATTGGTCAAAATGTAAAAAAGATATGTGTGTTTTTTAGAATTTCTGACTTAGAAATATTCATCACCGGTTCAAAACAAGTGGTTCATTATAGTAATGATCCCTATTACCTAACCCTAACCCTAACCCTAACCCTAACCCTAACATCGCGCTCATCCATAACCCTAACCCTAACCCTAACCCTAACCCTAACCCTAGAAAATCGTTTAGAGAGAAAAATGTGCAGAATTAAATTTCCAACAAAATGATACCTCACTTATGAGGATTGGTCAAAATATAAAAAAGATATGTGTGTTTTTAAGAATTTCTGACTTAGAAATATTCATCACCGGTTCAAAACAAGTGGTTCATTATAGTAATGATCCCTATTACCTAACCCTAACCCTAACCCTAACCCTAACCCTAACATCGCGCTCATCCATAACCCTAACCCTAACCCTAACCCTAACATCGCGCTCATCCATAACCCTAACCCTAACCCTAACCCTAACCCTAACCCTAGAAAATCGTTTAGAGAGAAAAATGTGCAGAATTAAATTTCACACAAAATGATACCTCACTTATGAGGATTGGTCAAAATATAAAAAAGATATGTGTGTTTTTAAGAATTTCTGACTTAGAAATATTCATCACCGGTTCAAAACAAGTGGTTCATTATAGTAATGATCCCTATTACCTAACCCTAACCCTAACCCTAACCCTAACCCTAACATCGCGCTCATCCATAACCCTAACCCTAACCCTAACCCTAACCCTAGAAAATCGTTTAGAGAGAAAAATGTGCAGAATTAAATTTCCAACAAAATTATACCTCACTTATGAGGATTGGTCAAAATATAAAAAAGATATGTGTGTTTTTTAGAATTTCTGACTTAGAAATATTCATCACCGGTTCAAAACAAGTGGTTCATTATAGTAATGATCCCTATTACCTAACCCTAACCCTAACCCTAACCCTAACCCTAACATCGCGCTCATCCATAACCCTAACCCTAACCCTAACCCTAACCCTAGAAAATCGTTTAGAGAGAAAAATGTGCAGAATTAAATTTCCAACAAAATGATACCTCACTTATGAGGATTGGTCAAAATATAAAAAAGATATGGGTTTTTTAAGAATTTCTGACTTAGAAATATTCATCACCGGTTCAAAACAAGTGGTTCATTATAGTAATGATCCCTATTACCTAACCCTAACCCTAACCCTAACCCTAACCCTAACATCGCGCTCATCCATAACCCTAACCCTAACCCTAACCCTAACCCTAGAAAATCGTTTAGAGAGAAAAATGTGCAGAATTAAATTTCCAACAAAATTATACCTCACTTATGAGGATTGGTCAAAATATAAAAAAGATATGTGTGTTTTTTAGAATTTCTGACTTAGAAATATTCATCACCGGTTCAAAACAAGTGGTTCATTATAGTAATGATCCCTATTACCTAACCCTAACCCTAACCCTAACCCTAACCCTAACCCTAACATCGCGCTCATCCATAACCCTAACCCTAACCCTAACCCTAACCCTAACCCTAGAAAATCGTTTAGAGAGAAAAATGTGCAGAATTAAATTTCCAACAAAATGATACCTCACTTATGAGGATTGGTCAAAATATAAAAAAGATATGTGTGTTTTTAAGAATTTCTGACTTAGAAATATTCATCACCGGTTCAAAACAAGTGGTTCATTATAGTAATGATCCCTATTACCTAACCCTAACCCTAACCCTAACCCTAACCCTAACATCGCGCTCATCCATAACCCTAACCCTAACCCTAACCCTAACCCTAACCCTAGAAAATCGTTTAGAGAGAAAAATGTGCAGAATTAAATTTCCAACAAAATTATACCTCACTTATGAGGATTGGTCAAAATATAAAAAAGATATGTGTGTTTTTTAGAATTTCTGACTTAGAAATATTCATCACCGGTTCAAAACATGTGGTTCATTATAGTAATGATCCCTATTACCTAACCCTAACCCTAACCCTAACCCTAACCCTAACCCTAACATCGCGCTCATCCATAACCCTAACCCTAACCCTAACCCTAACCCTAACCCTAACCCTAGAAAATCGTTTAGAGAGAAAAATGTGCAGAATTAAATTTCCAACAAAATGATACCTCACTTATGAGGATTGGTCAAAATATAAAAAAGATATGTGTGTTTTTAAGAATTTCTGACTTAGAAATATTCATCACCGGTTCAAAACAAGTGGTTCATTATAGTAATGATCCCTATTACCTAACCCTAACCCTAACCCTAACCCTAACCCTAACCCTAACATCGCGCTCATCCATAACCCTAACCCTAACCCTAACCCTAACCCTAGAAAATCGTTTAGAGAGAAAAATGTGCAGAATTAAATTTCCAACAAAATTATACCTCACTTATGAGGATTGGTCAAAATATAAAAAAGATATGTGTGTTTTTTAGAATTTCTGACTTAGAAATATTCATCACCGGTTCAAAACAAGTGGTTCATTATAGTAATGATCCCTATTACCTAACCCTAACCCTAACCCTAACCCTAACCCTAACCCTAACATCGCGCTCATCCCTAACCCTAACCCTAACCCTAACCCTAACCCTAACCCTAGAAAATCGTTTAGAGAGAAAAATGTGCAGAATTAAATTTCCAACAAAATGATACCTCACTTATGAGGATTGGTCAAAATATAAAAAAGATATGTGTGTTTTTAAGAATTTCTGACTTAGAAATATTCATCACCGGTTCAAAACAAGTGGTTCATTATAGTAATGATCCCTATTACCTAACCCTAACCCTAACCCTAACCCTAACCCTAACCCTAACATCGCGCTCATCCATAACCCTAACCCTAACCCTAACCCTAACCCTAACCCTAGAAAATCGTTTAGAGAGAAAAATGTGCAGAATTAAATTTCCAACAAAATTATACCTCACTTATGAGGATTGGTCAAAATATAAAAAAGATATGTGTGTTTTTTAGAATTTCTGACTTAGAAATATTCATCACCGGTTCAAAACAAGTGGTTCATTATAGTAATGATCCGTATTACCTAACCCTAACCCTAACCCTAACCCTAACCCTAACCCTAACATCGCGCTCATCCATAACCCTAACCCTAACCCTAACCCTAACCCTAACCCTAGAAAATCGTTTAGAGAGAAAAATGTGCAGAATTAAATTTCCAACAAAATGATACCTCACTTATGAGGATTGGTCAAAATATAAAAAAGATATGTGTGTTTTTAAGAATTTCTGACTTAGAAATATTCATCACCGGTTCAAAACAAGTGGTTCATTATAGTAATGATCCCTATTACCTAACCCTAACCCTAACCCTAACCCTAACCCTAACATCGCGCTCATCCATAACCCTAACCCTAACCCTAACCCTAACCCTAACCCTAACCCTAGAAAATCGTTTAGAGAGAAAAATGTGCAGAATTAAATTTCCAACAAAATTATACCTCACTTATGAGGATTGGTCAAAATATAAAAAAGATATGTGTGTTTTTTAGAATTTCTGACTTAGAAATATTCATCACCGGTTCAAAACAAGTGGTTCATTATAGTAATGATCCCTATTACCTAACCCTAACCCTAACCCTAACCCTAACCCTAACCCTAACATCGCGCTCATCCATAACCCTAACCCTAACCCTAACCCTAAGCCTAACCCTAGAAAATCGTTTAGAGAGAAAAATGTGCAGAATTAAATTTCCAACAAAATGATACCTCACTTATGAGGATTGGTCAAAATATAAAAAAGATATGTGTGTTTTTAAGAATTTCTGACTTAGAAATATTCATCACCGGTTCAAAACAAGTGGTTCATTATAGTAATGATCCCTATTACCTAACCCTAACCCTAACCCTAACCCTAACCCTAACCCTAACATCGCGCTCATCCATAACCCTAACCCTAACCCTAACCCTAACCCTAGAAAATCGTTTAGAGAGAAAAATGTGCAGAATTAAATTTCCAACAAAATTATACCTCACTTATGAGGATTGGTCAAAATATAAAAAAGATATGTGTGTTTTTTAGAATTTCTGACTTAGAAATATTCATCACCGGTTCAAAACAAGTGGTTCATTATAGTAATGATCCCTATTACCTAACCCTAACCCTAACCCTAACCCTAACCCTAACATCGCGCTCATCCATAACCCTAACCCTAACCCTAACCCTAACCCTAACCCTAGAAGATCGTTTAGAGAGAAAAATGTGCAGAATTAAATTTCCAACAAAATGATACCTCACTTATGAGGATTGGTCAAAATATAAAAAAGATATGTGTGTTTTTAAGAATTTCTGACTTAGAAATATTCATCACCGGTTCAAAAGAAGTGGTTCATTATAGTAATGATCCCTATTACCTAACCCTAACCCTAACCCTAACCCTAACCCTAACATCGCGCTCATCCATAACCCTAACCCTAACCCTAACCCTAACCCTAACCCTAGAAAATCGTTTAGAGAGAAAAATGTGCAGAATTAAATTTCCAACAAAATTATACCTCACTTATGAGGATTGGTCAAAATATAAAAAAGATATGTGTGTTTTTTAGAATTTCTGACTTAGAAATATTCATCACCGGTTCAAAACAAGTGGTTCATTATAGTAATGATCCCTATTACCTAACCCTAACCCTAACCCTAACCCTAACCCTAACATCGCGCTCATACATAACCCTAACCCTAACCCTAACCCTAACCCTAACCCTAACATCGCGCTCATCCATAACCCTAACCCTAACCCTAACCCTAACCCTAACCCTAGAAAATCGTTTAGAGAGAAAAATGTGCAGAATTAAATTTCCAACAAAATTATACCTCACTTATGAGGATTGGTCAAAATATAAAAAAGATATGTGTGTTTTTTAGAATTTCTGACTTAGAAATATTCATCACCGGTTCAAAACAAGTGGTTCATTATAGTAATGATCCCTATTACCTAACCCTAACCCTAACCCTAACCCTAACCCTAACATCGCGCTCATCCATAACCCTAACCCTAACCCTAACCCTAACCCTAACCCTAGAAAATCGTTTAGAGAGAAAAATGTGCAGAATTAAATTTCCAACAAAATGATACCTCACTTATGAGGATTGGTCAAAATATAAAAAAGATATGTGTGTTTTTAAGAATTTCTGACTTAGAAATATTCATCCCCGGTTCAAAACAAGTGGTTCATTATAGTAATGATCCCTATTACCTAACCCTAACCCTAACCCTAACCCTAACCCTAACATCGCGCTCATCCATAACCCTAACCCTAACCCTAACCCTAACCCTAACCCTAACCCTAGAAAATCGTTAAGAGAGAAAAATGTGCAGAATTAAATTTCCAACAAAATTATACCTCACTTATGAGGATTGGTCAAAATATAAAAAAGATATGTGTGTTTTTTAGAATTTCTGACTTAGAAATATTCATCACCGGTTCAAAACAAGTGGTTCATTATAGTAATGATCCCTATTACCTAACCCTAACCCTAACCCTAACCCTAACCCTAACATCGCGCTCATCCATAACCCTAACCCTAACCCTAACCCTAACCCTAACATCGCGCTCATCCATAACCCTAACCCTAACCCTAACCCTAACCCTAACCCTAGAAAATCGTTTAGAGAGAAAAATGTGCAGAATTAAATTTCCAACAAAATTATACCTCACTTATGAGGATTGGTCAAAATGTAAAAAAGATATGTGTGTTTTTTAGAATTTCTGACTTAGAAATATTCATCACCGGTTCAAAACAAGTGGTTCATTATAGTAATGATCCCTATTACCTAACCCTAACCCTAACCCTAACCCTAACCCTAACATCGCGCTCATCCATAACCCTAACCCTAACCCTAACCCTAACCCTAACCCTAACCCTAGAAAATCGTTTAGAGAGAAAAATGTGCAGAATTAAATTTCCAACAAAATGATACCTCACTTATGAGGATTGGTCAAAATATAAAAAAGATATGTGTGTTTTTAAGAATTTCTGACTTAGAAATATTCATCACCGGTTCAAAACAAGTGGTTCATTATAGTAATGATCCCTATTACCTAACCCTAACCCTAACCCTAACCCTAACCCTAACATCGCGCTCATCCATAACCCTAACCCTAACCCTAACCCTAACATCGCGCTCATCCATAACCCTAACCCTAACCCTAACCCTAACCCTAACCCTAGAAAATCGTTTAGAGAGAAAAATGTGCAGAATTAAATTTCACACAAAATGATACCTCACTTATGAGGATTGGTCAAAATATAAAAAAGATATGTGTGTTTTTAAGAATTTCTGACTTAGAAATATTCATCACCGGTTCAAAACAAGTGGTTCATTATAGTAATGATCCCTATTACCTAACCCTAACCCTAACCCTAACCCTAACCCTAACATCGCGCTCATCCATAACCCTAACCCTAACCCTAACCCTAACCCTAACCCTAGAAAATCGTTTAGAGAGAAAAATGTGCAGAATTAAATTTCCAACAAAATTATACCTCACTTATGAGGATTGGTCAAAATATAAAAAAGATATGTGTGTTTTTTAGAATTTCTGACTTAGAAATATTCATCACCGGTTCAAAACAAGTGGTTCATTATAGTAATGATCCCTATTACCTAACCCTAACCCTAACCCTAACCCTAACATCGCGCTCATCCATAACCCTAACCCTAACCCTAACCCTAACCCTAGAAAATCGTTTAGAGAGAAAAATGTGCAGAATTAAATTTCCAACAAAATGATACCTCACTTATGAGGATTGGTCAAAATATAAAAAAGATATGGGTTTTTTAAGAATTTCTGACTTAGAAATATTCATCACCGGTTCAAAACAAGTGGTTCATTATAGTAATGATCCCTATTACCTAACCCTAACCCTAACCCTAACCCTAACCCTAACCCTAACATCGCGCTCATCCATAACCCTAACCCTAACCCTAACCCTAACCCTAACCCTAGAAAATCGTTTAGAGAGAAAAATGTGCAGAATTAAATTTCCAACAAAATTATACCTCACTTATGAGGATTGGTCAAAATATAAAAAAGATATGTGTGTTTTTTAGAATTTCTGACTTAGAAATATTCATCACCGGTTCAAAACAAGTGGTTCATTATAGTAATGATCCCTATTACCTAACCCTAACCCTAACCCTAACCCTAACCCTAACCCTAACATCGCGCTCATCCATAACCCTAACCCTAACCCTAACCCTAACCCTAACCCTAGAAAATCGTTTAGAGAGAAAAATGTGCAGAATTAAATTTCCAACAAAATGATACCTCACTTATGAGGATTGGTCAAAATATAAAAAAGATATGTGTGTTTTTAAGAATTTCTGACTTAGAAATATTCATCACCGGTTCAAAACAAGTGGTTCATTATAGTAATGATCCCTATTACCTAACCCTAACCCTAACCCTAACCCTAACCCTAACATCGCGCTCATCCATAACCCTAACCCTAACCCTAACCCTAACCCTAACCCTAGAAAATCGTTTAGAGAGAAAAATGTGCAGAATTAAATTTCCAACAAAATTATACCTCACTTATGAGGATTGGTCAAAATATAAAAAAGATATGTGTGTTTTTTAGAATTTCTGACTTAGAAATATTCATCACCGGTTCAAAACAAGTGGTTCATTATAGTAATGATCCTTATTACCTAACCCTAACCCTAACCCTAACCCTAACCCTAACCCTAACCCTAACCCTAACATCGCGCTCATCCATAACCCTAACCCTAACCCTAACCCTAACCCTAACCCTAGAAAATCGTTTAGAGAGAAAAATGTGCAGAATTAAATTTCCAACAAAATGATACCTCACTTATGAGGATTGGTCAAAATATAAAAAAGATATGTGTGTTTTTTAGAATTTCTGACTTAGAAATATTCATCACCGGTTCAAAACAAGTGGTTCATTATAGTAATGATCCCTATTACCTAACCCTAACCCTAACCCTAACCCTAACCCTAACATCGCGCTCATACATAACCCTAACCCTAACCCTAACCCTAACCCTAACCCTAACATCGCGCTCATCCATAACCCTAACCCTAACCCTAACCCTAACCCTAACCCTAGAAAATCGTTTAGAGAGAAAAATGTGCAGAATTAAATTTCCAACAAAATTATACCTCACTTATGAGGATTGGTCAAAATATAAAAAAGATATGTGTGTTTTTTAGAATTTCTGACTTAGAAATATTCATCACCGGTTCAAAACAAGTGGTTCATTATAGTAATGATCCCTATTACCTAACCCTAACCCTAACCCTAACCCTAACCCTAACATCGCGCTCATCCATAACCCTAACCCTAACCCTAACCCTAACCCTAACCCTAGAAAATCGTTTAGAGAGAAAAATGTGCAGAATTAAATTTCCAACAAAATGATACCTCACTTATGAGGATTGGTCAAAATATAAAAAAGATATGTGTGTTTTTAAGAATTTCTGACTTAGAAATATTCATCCCCGGTTCAAAACAAGTGGTTCATTATAGTAATGATCCCTATTACCTAACCCTAACCCTAACCCTAACCCTAACCCTAACATCGCGCTCATCCATAACCCTAACCCTAACCCTAACCCTAACCCTAACCCTAACCCTAGAAAATCGTTAAGAGAGAAAAATGTGCAGAATTAAATTTCCAACAAAATTATACCTCACTTATGAGGATTGGTCAAAATATAAAAAAGATATGTGTGTTTTTTAGAATTTCTGACTTAGAAATATTCATCACCGGTTCAAAACAAGTGGTTCATTATAGTAATGATCCCTATTACCTAACCCTAACCCTAACCCTAACCCTAACCCTAACATCGCGCTCATCCATAACCCTAACCCTAACCCTAACCCTAACCCTAACATCGCGCTCATCCATAACCCTAACCCTAACCCTAACCCTAACCCTAACCCTAGAAAATCGTTTAGAGAGAAAAATGTGCAGAATTAAATTTCCAACAAAATTATACCTCACTTATGAGGATTGGTCAAAATGTAAAAAAGATATGTGTGTTTTTTAGAATTTCTGACTTAGAAATATTCATCACCGGTTCAAAACAAGTGGTTCATTATAGTAATGATCCCTATTACCTAACCCTAACCCTAACCCTAACCCTAACCCTAACATCGCGCTCATCCATAACCCTAACCCTAACCCTAACCCTAACCCTAACCCTAACCCTAGAAAATCGTTTAGAGAGAAAAATGTGCAGAATTAAATTTCCAACAAAATGATACCTCACTTATGAGGATTGGTCAAAATATAAAAAAGATATGTGTGTTTTTAAGAATTTCTGACTTAGAAATATTCATCACCGGTTCAAAACAAGTGGTTCATTATAGTAATGATCCCTATTACCTAACCCTAACCCTAACCCTAACCCTAACCCTAACATCGCGCTCATCCATAACCCTAACCCTAACCCTAACCCTAACATCGCGCTCATCCATAACCCTAACCCTAACCCTAACCCTAACCCTAACCCTAGAAAATCGTTTAGAGAGAAAAATGTGCAGAATTAAATTTCACACAAAATGATACCTCACTTATGAGGATTGGTCAAAATATAAAAAAGATATGTGTGTTTTTAAGAATTTCTGACTTAGAAATATTCATCACCGGTTCAAAACAAGTGGTTCATTATAGTAATGATCCCTATTACCTAACCCTAACCCTAACCCTAACCCTAACCCTAACATCGCGCTCATCCATAACCCTAACCCTAACCCTAACCCTAACCCTAACCCTAGAAAATCGTTTAGAGAGAAAAATGTGCAGAATTAAATTTCCAACAAAATTATACCTCACTTATGAGGATTGGTCAAAATATAAAAAAGATATGTGTGTTTTTTAGAATTTCTGACTTAGAAATATTCATCACCGGTTCAAAACAAGTGGTTCATTATAGTAATGATCCCTATTACCTAACCCTAACCCTAACCCTAACCCTAACATCGCGCTCATCCATAACCCTAACCCTAACCCTAACCCTAACCCTAGAAAATCGTTTAGAGAGAAAAATGTGCAGAATTAAATTTCCAACAAAATGATACCTCACTTATGAGGATTGGTCAAAATATAAAAAAGATATGGGTTTTTTAAGAATTTCTGACTTAGAAATATTCATCACCGGTTCAAAACAAGTGGTTCATTATAGTAATGATCCCTATTACCTAACCCTAACCCTAACCCTAACCCTAACCCTAACCCTAACATCGCGCTCATCCATAACCCTAACCCTAACCCTAACCCTAACCCTAACCCTAGAAAATCGTTTAGAGAGAAAAATGTGCAGAATTAAATTTCCAACAAAATTATACCTCACTTATGAGGATTGGTCAAAATATAAAAAAGATATGTGTGTTTTTTAGAATTTCTGACTTAGAAATATTCATCACCGGTTCAAAACAAGTGGTTCATTATAGTAATGATCCCTATTACCTAACCCTAACCCTAACCCTAACCCTAACCCTAACCCTAACATCGCGCTCATCCATAACCCTAACCCTAACCCTAACCCTAACCCTAACCCTAGAAAATCGTTTAGAGAGAAAAATGTGCAGAATTAAATTTCCAACAAAATGATACCTCACTTATGAGGATTGGTCAAAATATAAAAAAGATATGTGTGTTTTTAAGAATTTCTGACTTAGAAATATTCATCACCGGTTCAAAACAAGTGGTTCATTATAGTAATGATCCCTATTACCTAACCCTAACCCTAACCCTAACCCTAACCCTAACATCGCGCTCATCCATAACCCTAACCCTAACCCTAACCCTAACCCTAACCCTAGAAAATCGTTTAGAGAGAAAAATGTGCAGAATTAAATTTCCAACAAAATTATACCTCACTTATGAGGATTGGTCAAAATATAAAAAAGATATGTGTGTTTTTTAGAATTTCTGACTTAGAAATATTCATCACCGGTTCAAAACAAGTGGTTCATTATAGTAATGATCCTTATTACCTAACCCTAACCCTAACCCTAACCCTAACCCTAACCCTAACCCTAACCCTAACATCGCGCTCATCCATAACCCTAACCCTAACCCTAACCCTAACCCTAACCCTAGAAAATCGTTTAGAGAGAAAAATGTGCAGAATTAAATTTCCAACAAAATGATACCTCACTTATGAGGATTGGTCAAAATATAAAAAAGATATGTGTGTTTTTAAGAATTTCTGACTTAGAAATATTCATCACCGGTTCAAAACAAGTGGTTCATTATACTAATGATCCCTATTACCTAACCCTAACCCTAACCCTAACCCTAACCCTAACATCGCGCTCATCCATAACCCTAACCCTAACCCTAACCCTAACCCTAGAAAATCGTTTAGAGAGAAAAATGTGCAGAATTAAATTTCCAACAAAATTATACCTCACTTATGAGGATTGGTCAAAATATAAAAAAGATATGTGTGTTTTTTAGAATTTCTGACTTAGAAATATTCATCACCGGTTCAAAACAAGTGGTTCATTATAGTAATGATCCCTATTACCTAACCCTAACCCTAACCCTAACCCTAACCCTAACCCTAACATCGCGCTCATCCATAACCCTAACCCTAACCCTAACCCTAACCCTAACCCTAGAAAATCGTTTAGAGAGAAAAATGTGCAGAATTAAATTTCCAACAAAATGATACCTCACTTATGAGGATTGGTCAAAATATAAAAAAGATATGTGTGTTTTTAAGAATTTCTGACTTAGAAATATTCATCACCGGTTCAAAACAAGTGGTTCATTATAGTAATGATCCCTATTACCTAACCCTAACCCTAACCCTAACCCTAACCCTAACATCGCGCTCATCCATAACCCTAACCCTAACCCTAACCCTAACCCTAACCCTAGAAAATCGTTTAGAGAGAAAAATGTGCAGAATTAAATTTCCAACAAAATTATACCTCACTTATGAGGATTGGTCAAAATATAAAAAAGATATGTGTGTTTTTTAGAATTTCTGACTTAGAAATATTCATCACCGGTTCAAAACAAGTGGTTCATTATAGTAATGATCCCTATTACCTAACCCTAACCCTAACCCTAACCCTAACCCTAACCCTAACATCGCGCTCATCCATAACCCTAACCCTAACCCTAACCCTAACCCTAACCCTAGAAAATCGTTTAGAGAGAAAAATGTGCAGAATTAAATTTCCAACAAAATGATACCTCACTTATGAGGATTGGTCAAAATATAAAAAAGATATGTGTGTTTTTAAGAATTTCTGACTTAGAAATATTCATCACCGGTTCAAAACAAGTGGTTCATTATAGTAATGATCCCTATTACCTAACCCTAACCCTAACCCTAACCCTAACCCTAACATCGCGCTCATCCATAACCCTAACCCTAACCCTAACCCTAACCCTAACCCTAGAAAATCGTTTAGAGAGAAAAATGTGCAGAATTAAATTTCCAACAAAATTATACCTCACTTATGAGGATTGGTCAAAATATAAAAAAGATATGTGTGTTTTTTAGAATTTCTGACTTAGAAATATTCATCACCGGTTCAA
Source organism: Maea johnstoni (assembly GCA_963942565.1). Taxonomy (NCBI): domain Eukaryota; kingdom Metazoa; phylum Annelida; class Polychaeta; order Spionida; family Magelonidae; genus Maea; species Maea johnstoni. The sequence goes on along the minus strand of CAWWDR010000904.1, from coordinate 44,419 downwards.
AACAAGTGGTTCATTATAGTAATGATCCCTATTACCTAACCCTAACCCTAACCCTAACCCTAACCCTAACATCGCGCTCATCCATAACCCTAACCCTAACCCTAACCCTAACCCTAACCCTAGAAAATCGTTTAGAGAGAAAAATGTGCAGAATTAAATTTCCAACAAAATGATACCTCACTTATGAGGATTGGTCAAAATATAAAAAAGATATGTGTGTTTTTAAGAATTTCTGACTTAGAAATATTCATCACCGGTTCAAAACAAGTGGTTCATTATAGTAATGATCCCTATTACCTAACCCTAACCCTAACCCTAACCCTAACCCTAACATCGCGCTCATCCATAACCCTAACCCTAACCCTAACCCTAACCCTAACCCTAGAAAATCGTTTAGAGAGAAAAATGTGCAGAATTAAATTTCCAACAAAATTATACCTCACTTATGAGGATTGGTCAAAATATAAAAAAGATATTTGTGTTTTTTAGAATTTCTGACTTAGAAATATTCATCACCGGTTCAAAACAAGTGGTTCATTATAGTAATGATCCCTATTACCTAACCCTAACCCTAACCCTAACCCTAACATCGCGCTCATCCATAACCCTAACCCTAACCCTAACCCTAACCCTAGAAAATCGTTTAGAGAGAAAAATGTGCAGAATTAAATTTCCAACAAAATGATACCTCACTTATGAGGATTGGTCAAAATATAAAAAAGATATGTGTGTTTTTAAGAATTTCTGACTTAGAAATATTCATCACCGGTTCAAAACAAGTGGTTCATTATAGTAATGATCCCTATTACCTAACCCTAACCCTAACCCTAACCCTACCCCTAACATCGCGCTCATCCATAACCCTAACCCTAACCCTAACCCTAACCCTAACCCTAACCCTAGAAAATCGTTTAGAGAGAAAAATGTGCAGAATTAAATTTCCAACAAAATTATACCTCACTTATGAGGATTGGTCAAAATATAAAAAAGATATGTGTGTTTTTTAGAATTTCTGACTTAGAAATATTCATCACCGGTTCAAAACAAGTGGTTCATTATAGTAATGATCCCTATTACCTAACCCTAACCCTAACCCTAACCCTAACCCTAACCCTAACATCGCGCTCATCCATAACCCTAACCCTTACCCTAACCCTAACCCTAGAAAATCGTTTAGAGAGAAAAATGTGCAGAATTAAATTTCCAACAAAATTATACCTCACTTATGAGGATTGGTCAAAATATAAAAAAGATATGTGTGTTTTTTAGAATTTCTGACTTAGAAATATTCATCACCGGTTCAAAACAAGTGGTTCATTATAGTAATGATCCCTATTACCTAACCCTAACCCTAACCCTAACCCTAACCCTAACATCGCGCTCATCCATAACCCTAACCCTAACCCTAACCCTAACCCTAGAAAATCGTTTAGAGAGAAAAATGTGCAGAATTAAATTTCCAACAAAATTATACCTCACTTATGAGGATTGGTCAAAATATAAAAAAGATATGTGTGTTTTTTAGAATTTCTGACTTAGAAATATTCATCACCGGTTCAAAACAAGTGGTTCATTATAGTAATGATCCCTATTACCTAACCCTAACCCTAACCCTAACCCTAACCCTAACCCTAACATCGCGCTCATCCATAACCCTAACCCTAACCCTAACCCTAACCCTAACCCTAGAAAATCGTTTAGAGAGAAAAATGTGCAGAATTAAATTTCCAACAAAATGATACCTCACTTATGAGGATTGGTCAAAATATAAAAAAGATATGTGTGTTTTTAAGAATTTCTGACTTAGAAATATTCATCACCGGTTCAAAACAAGTGGTTCATTATAGTAATGATGCCTATTACCTAACCCTAACCCTAACCCTAACCCTAACCCTAACCCTAACATCGCGCTCATCCATAACCCTAACCCTAACCCTAACCCTAACCCTAACCCTAGAAAATCGTTTAGAGAGAAAAATGTGCAGAATTAAATTTCCAACAAAATTATACCTCACTTATGAGGATTGGTCAAAATATAAAAAAGATATGTGTGTTTTTTAGAATTTCTGACTTAGAAATATTCATCACCGGTTCAAAACAAGTGGTTCATTATAGTAATGATCCCTATTACCTAACTCTAACCCTAACCCTAACCCTAACCCTAACCCTAACCCTAACATCGCGCTCATCCATAACCCTAACCCTAACCCTAACCCTAACCCTAACCCTAGAAAATCGTTTAGAGAGAAAAATGTGCAGAATTAAATTTCCAACAAAATGATACCTCACTTATGAGGATTGGTCAAAATATAAAAAAGATATGTGTGTTTTTAAGAATTTCTGACTTAGAAATATTCATCACCGGTTCAAAACAAGTGGTTCATTATAGTAATGATCCCTATTACCTAACCCTAACCCTAACCCTAACCCTAACCCTAACCCTAACATCGCGCTCATCCATAACCCTAACCCTAACCCTAACCCTAACCCTAACCCTAGAAAATCGTTTAGAGAGAAAAATGTGCAGAATTAAATTTCCAACAAAATTATACCTCACTTATGAGGATTGGTCAAAATATAAAAAAGATATGTGTGTTTTTTAGAATTTCTGACTTAGAAATATTCATCACCGGTTCAAAACAAGTGGTTCATTATAGTAATGATCCCTATTACCTAACTCTAACCCTAACCCTAACCCTAACCCTAACCCTAACCCTAACCCTAACATCGCGCTCATCCATAACCCTAACCCTAACCCTAACCCTAACCCTAACCCTAGAAAATCGTTTAGAGAGAAAAATGTGCAGAATTAAATTTCCAACAAAATGATACCTCACTTATGAGGATTGGTCAAAATATAAAAAAGATATGTGTGTTTTTAAGAATTTCTGACTTAGAAATATTCATCACCGGTTCAAAACAAGTGGTTCATTATAGTAATGATCCCTATTACCTAACCCTAACCCTAACCCTAACCCTAACCCTAACCCTAACATCGCGCTCATCCATAACCCTAACCCTAACCCTAACCCTAACCCTAACCCTAGAAAATCGTTTAGAGAGAAAAATGTGCAGAATTAAATTTCCAACAAAATTATACCTCACTTATGAGGATTGGTCAAAATATAAAAAAGATATGTGTGTTTTTTAGAATTTCTGACTTAGAAATATTCATCACCGGTTCAAAACAAGTGGTTCATTATAGTAATGATCCCTATTACCTAACCCTAACCCTAACCCTAACCCTAACCCTAACATCGCGCTCATCCATAACCCTAACCCTAACCCTAACCCTAACCCTAACCCTAGAAAATCGTTTAGAGAGAAAAATGTGCAGAATTAAATTTCCAACAAAATGATACCTCACTTATGAGGATTGGTCAAAATATAAAAAAGATATGTGTGTTTTTAAGAATTTCTGACTTAGAAATATTCATCACCGGTTCAAAACAAGTGGTTCATTATAGTAATGATCCCTATTACCTAACCCTAACCCTAACCCTAACCCTAACCCTAACATCGCGCTCATCCATAACCCTAACCCTAACCCTAACCCTAACCCTAACATTAGAAAATCGTTTAGAGAGAAAAATGTGCAGAATTAAATTTCCAACAAAATTATACCTCACTTATGAGGATTGGTCAAAATATAAAAAAGATATGTGTGTTTTTTAAGAATTTCTGACTTAGAAATATTCATCACCGGTTCAAAACAAGTGGTTCATTATAGTAATGATCCCTATTACCTAACTCTAACCCTAACCCTATCCCTAACCCTAACCCTAACCCTAACATCGCGCTCATCCATAACCCTAACCCTAACCCTAACCCTAACCCTAACCCTAGAAAATCGTTTAGAGAGAAAAATGTGCAGAATTAAATTTCCAACAAAATGATACCTCACTTATGAGGATTGGTCAAAATATAAAAAAGATATGTGTGTTTTTAAGAATTTCTGACTTAGAAATATTCATCACCGGTTCAAAACAAGTGGTTCATTATAGTAATGATCCCTATTACCTAACCCTAACCCTAACCCTAACCCTAACCCTAACATCGCTCTCATCCATAACCCTAACCCTAACCCTAACCCTAACCCTAACCCTAGAAAATCGTTTAGAGAGAAAAATGTGCAGAATTAAATTTCCAACAAAATTATACCTCACTTATGAGGATTGGTCAAAATATAAAAAAGATATGTGTGTTTTTTAGAATTTCTGACTTAGAAATATTTATCACCGGTTCAAAACAAGTGGTTCATTATAGTAATGATCCCTATTACCTAACTCTAACCCTAACCCTAACCCTAACCCTAACCCTAACCCTAACATCGCGCTCATCCATAACCCTAACCCTAACCCTAACCCTAACCCTAACCCTAGAAAATCGTTTAGAGAGAAAAATGTGCAGAATTAAATTTCCAACAAAATGATACCTCACTTATGAGGATTGGTCAAAATATAAAAAAGATATGTGTGTTTTTAAGAATTTCTGACTTAGAAATATTCATCACCGGTTCAAAACAAGTGGTTCATTATAGTAATGATCCCTATTACCTAACCCTAACCCTAACCCTAACCCTAACCCTAACATCGCGCTCATCCATAACCCTAACCCTAACCCTAACCCTAACCCTAACCCTAGAAAATCGTTTAGAGAGAAAAATGTGCAGAATTAAATTTCCAACAAAATGATACCTCACTTATGAGGATTGGTCAAAATATAAAAAAGATATGTGTGTTTTTAAGAATTTCTGACTTAGAAATATTCATCACCGGTTCAAAACAAGTGGTTCATTATAGTAATGATCCCTATTACCTAACCCTAACCCTAACCCTAACCCTAACCCTAACATCGCGCTCATCCATAACCCTAACCCTAACCCTAACCCTAACCCTAACCCTAGAAAATCGTTTAGAGAGAAAAATGTGCAGAATTAAATTTCCAACAAAATTATACCTCACTTATGAGGATTGGTCAAAATATAAAAAAGATATGTGTGTTTTTTAGAATTTCTGACTTAGAAATATTCATCACCGGTTCAAAACAAGTGGTTCATTATAGTAATGATCCCTATTACCTAACCCTAACCCTAACCCTAACCCTAACCCTAACATCGCGCTCATCCATAACCCTAACCCTAACCCTAACCCTAACCCTAACCCTAGAAAATCGTTTAGAGAGAAAAATGTGCAGAATTAAATTTCCAACAAAATGATACCTCACTTATGAGGATTGGTCAAAATATAAAAAAGATATGTGTGTTTTTAAGAATTTCTGACTTAGAAATATTCATCACCGGTTCAAAACAAGTGGTTCATTATAGTAATGATCCCTATTACCTAACCCTAACCCTAACCCTAACCCTAACCCTAACATCGCGCTCATCCATAACCCTAACCCTAACCCTAACCCTAACCCTAACCCTAACCCTAGAAAATCGTTTAGAGAGAAAAATGTGCAGAATTAAATTTCCAACAAAATTATACCTCACTTATGAGGATTGGTCAAAATATAAAAAAGATATGTGTGTTTTTTAGAATTTCTGACTTAGAAATATTCATCACCGGTTCAAAACAAGTGGTTCATTATAGTAATGATCCCTATTACCTAACCCTAACCCTAACCCTAACCCTAACCCTAACCCTAACATCGCGCTCATCCATAACCCTAACCCTAACCCTAACCCTAACCCTAACCCTAACCCTAGAAAATCGTTTAGAGAGAAAAATGTGCAGAATTAAATTTCCAACAAAATGATACCTCACTTATGAGGATTGGTCAAAATATAAAAAAGATATGTGTGTTTTTAAGAATTTCTGACTTAGAAATATTCATCACCGGTTCAAAACAAGTGGTTCATTATAGTAATGATCCCTATTACCTAACCCTAACCCTAACCCTAACCCTAACCCTAACCCTAACATCGCGCTCATCCATAACCCTAACCCTAACCCTAACCCTAACCCTAACCCTAACCCTAGAAAATCGTTTAGAGAGAAAAATGTGCAGAATTAAATTTCCAACAAAATTATACCTCACTTATGAGGATTGGTCAAAATATAAAAAAGATATGTGTGTTTTTTAGAATTTCTGACTTAGAAATATTCATCACCGGTTCAAAACAAGTGGTTCATTATAGTAATGATCCCTATTACCTAACCCTAACCCTAACCCTAACCCTAACCCTAACATCGCGCTCATCCATAACCCTAACCCTAACCCTAACCCTAACCCTAACCCTAGAAAATCGTTTAGAGAGAAAAATGTGCAGAATTAAATTTCCAACAAAATGATACCTCACTTATGAGGATTGGTCAAAATATAAAAAAGATATGTGTGTTTTTAAGAATTTCTGACTTAGAAATATTCATCACCGGTTCAAAACAAGTGGTTCATTATAGTAATGATCCCTATTACCTAACCCTAACCCTAACCCTAACCCTAACCCTAACCCTAACATCGCGCTCATCCATAACCCTAACCCTAACCCTAACCCTAACCCTAGAAAATCGTTTAGAGAGAAAAATGTGCAGAATTAAATTTCCAACAAAATGATACCTCACTTATGAGGATTGGTCAAAATATAAAAAAGATATGTGTGTTTTTAAGAATTTCTGACTTAGAAATATTCATCACCGGTTCAAAACAAGTGGTTCATTATAGTAATGATCCCTATTACCTAACCCTAACCCTAACCCTAACCCTAACTAGAAATAAAAGTTTTTTCTCAAAATATTCACAGGTCCGGACCTGTGGCACATTTTATATATTCTACAATTTTTTTTCACGTAATTTTACAGGTCCGGACCTGTCGAACTTTTGATATTTAAAAATAAAAGTTTTTTCTCAAAATTTTCACAGGTCCGGACCTGTGGCACATTTTATATATTCTAGCATTTTTTCACATAATTCCACAGGTCCGGACCTGTGGCACTTTTGATATTTAAAAACAAAAGTTTTTTCTCAAAATATTCACAGGTCCGGACCTGTGGCACATTTTATAAATTCTAGCATTTTTTCACATAATTCCACAGGTCCGGACCTGTCGTACTTTTGATATTTAAAAATAAAAGTTTTTTCTCAAAATATTCACAGGTCCGGACCTGTGGCACATTTTATATATTCTAGCATTTTTTCACATAATTCCACAGGTCCGGACCTGTCGCACTTTTGATATTTAAAAATAAAAGTTTTTTTCTCAAAATATTCACAGGTCCGGACCTGTGGCATATTTTATATATTCTAGCATTTTTTCACGTAATTCCACAGGTCCGGACCTGTCACACTTTTGATATTTAGAAATAAAAGTTTTTTCTCAAAATATTCACAGGTCCGGACCTGTGGCACATTTTATATATTCTACAATTTTTTTTCACGTAATTTTACAGGTCCGGACCTGTCGAACTTTTGATATTTAAAAATAAAAGTTTTTTCTCAAAATTTTCACAGGTCCGGACCTGTGGCACATTTTATATATTCTTGCATTTTTTCACGTAATTCCACAGGTCCGGACCTGTCGCACTTTGGATATTTAGAAACAAAAGTTTTTCCTCAAAATATTCACAGGTCCGGACCTGTGGCACATTTTATATATTCTAGCATTTTTTCACATAATTCCACAGGTCCGGACCTGTCGTACTTTTGATATTTAAAAATAAAAGTTTTTTCTCAAAATATTCACAAGTCCGGACCTGTGGCACATTTTATAAATTCTAGCATTTTTTCACATAATTCCACAGGTCCGGACCTGTCGTACTTCTGATATTTAAAAATAAGTTTTTTCTCAAAATATTCACAGGTCCGGACCTGTGACACATTTTATATATTCTAGCATTTTTTCACGTAATTCTACAGGTCCGGACCTGTGGCACTTTTGATATTTAAAAATATATTTTTTTTCTCAAAATATTCACAGGTCCGGACCTGTGGCACATTTTATATATTCTAGCATTTTTTCACATAATTCCACAGGCCCGGACCTGTCGTACTTTTGATATTTAAAAATAAAAGTTTTTTCTCAAAATATTCACAGGTCCGGACCTGTGGCACATTTTATATATTCTAGCATTTTTTCACTTTATTCCACAGGTCCCGATCTGTGGCACTTTTGATATTTAAAAATAAAAGTTTTTTCTCAAAATATTCACAGGTCCGGACCTGTGGCACATTTTATATATTCTAGCATTTTCTCACGTAATTCCACAGGTCCGGACCTGTCGCACTTTTGATATTTAAAAATAAGTTTTTTTCTCAAAATATTCACAGGTCCGGACCTGTGGCACATTTTATATATTCTAGCATTTTTTCACATAATTCCACAGGTCCGGACCTGTCGTACTTTTGATATTTAAAAATAAAAGTTTTTTCTCAAAATATTCACAGGTCCGGACCTGTTGCACATTTTATATATTCTAGCATTTTTTCACGTAATCCCACAGGTCCGGACCTGTGGCACTTTTGATATTTAAAAACAAAAGTTTTTTCTCAAAATATTCACAGGTCCGGACCTGTGGCACATTTTATAAATTCTAGCATTTTTTCACATAATTCCACAGGTCCGGACCTGTCGTACTTTTGATATTTAAAAATAAAAGTTTTTTCTCAAAATATTCACAGGTCCGGACCTGTGGCACATTTTATATATTCTAGCATTTTTTCACATAATTCCACAGGTCCGGACCTGTCGCACTTTTGATATTTAAAAATAAAAGTTTTTTTCTCAAAATATTCACAGGTCCGGACCTGTGGCATATTTTATATATTCTAGCATTTTTTCACGTAATTCCACAGGTCCGGACCTGTCACACTTTTGATATTTAGAAATAAAAGTTTTTTCTCAAAATATTCACAGGTCCGGACCTGTGGCACATTTTATATATTCTACAATTTTTTTTCACGTAATTTTACAGGTCCGGACCTGTCGAACTTTTGATATTTAAAAATAAAAGTTTTTTCTCAAAATTTTCACAGGTCCGGACCTGTGGCACATTTTATATATTCTTGCATTTTTTTCACGTAATTCCACAGGTCCGGACCTGTCGCACTTTGGATATTTAGAAACAAAAGTTTTTCCTCAAAATATTCACAGGTCCGGACCTGTGGCACATTTTATATATTCTAGCATTTTTTCACATAATTCCACAGGTCCGGACCTGTCGTACTTTTGATATTTAAAAATAAAAGTTTTTTCTCAAAATATTCACAGGTCCGGACCTGTGGCACATTTTATATATTCTAGCATTTTTTCACATAATTCCACAGGTCCGGACCTGTCGCACTTTTGATATTTAAAAATAAAAGTTTTTTTCTCAAAATATTCACAGGTCCGGACCTGTGGCATATTTTATATATTCTAGCATTTTTTCACGTAATTCCACAGGTCCGGACCTGTCACACTTTTGATATTTAGAAATAAAAGTTTTTTCTCAAAATATTCACAGGTCCGGACCTGTGGCACATTTTATATATTCTACAATTTTTTTTCACGTAATTTTACAGGTCCGGACCTGTCGAACTTTTGATATTTAAAAATAAAAGTTTTTTCTCAAAATTTTCACAGGTCCGGACCTGTGGCATATTTTATATATTCTTGCATTTTTTCACGTAATTCCACAGGTCCGGACCTGTCGCACTTTGGATATTTAGAAACAAAAGTTTTTCCTCAAAATATTCACAGGTCCGGACCTGTGGCACATTTTATATATTCTAGCATTTTTTCACATAATTCCACAGGTCCGGACCTGTCGTACTTTTGATATTTAAAAATAAAAGTTTTTTCTCAAAATATTCACAGGTCCGGACCTGTTGCACATTTTATATATTCTAGCATTTTTTTCACGTAATTCCACAGGTCTGGACCTGTGGCACATTTGATATTTAAAAATAAAAGTTTTTTCTCAAAATATTCACAGGTCCGGACCTGTGGCACATTTTATAAATTCTAGCATTTTTTCACATAATTCCACAGGTCCGGACCTGTCGTACTTTTGATATTTAAAAATAATTTTTTTTTCTCAAAATATTCACAGGTCCGGACCTGTGGTACATTTTATATATTCTAGCATTTTTTTCACAGAATTCCACAGGTCCGGACCTGTGGCACTTTTGATATTTAAAAATAAAAGTCTTTTCTCAAAATATTCACAGGTCCGGACCTGTGGCACATTTTATAAATTCTAGCATTTTTTCACATAATTCCACAGGTCCGGACCTGTCGTACTTTTGATATTTAATAATAAAAGTTTTTTCTCCAAATATTCACAGGTCGGGACCTGTGGCACATTTTATATATTCTAGCATTTTTTCACATAATTCCACAGGTCCGGACCTGTCGTTCTTTTGATATTTAAAAATAAAAGTTTTTTCTCAAAATATTCACAGGTCCGGACCTCTGGCATATTTTATATATTCTAGCATTTTTTCACGTAATTCCACAGGTCCGGACCTGTCCCACTTTTGATATTTAGAAATAAAAAGATTTTCTCAAAATATTCACAGGTCCGGACCTGTGGCACATTTTATATATTCTAGCATTTTTTCACGTAATTCTACAGGTCCGGACGTGTCGAACTTTTGATATTTAAAAATAAAAGTTTTTTCTCAAAATATTCACAGGTCCGGACCTGTGGCACATTTTATATAATCTTGCATTTTTTCACGTAATTCCTCAGGTCCGGACCTGTCTCACTTTGGATATTTAGAAATAAAAGTTTTTCCTCAAAATATTCACAGGTCCGGACCTGTGGCGCATTTTATAAATTCTAGCATTTTTTCACATAATTCCACAGGTCCGGACCTGTCGTACTTTTGATATTTAAAAATAAAAGTTTTTTCTCAAAATATTCACAGGTCCGGACCTGTTGCACATTTTATATATTCTAGCATTTTTTCACGTAATTCCACAGGTCCGGACCTATGGCACTTTTGATTTTTAAAAATAAAAGTCTTTTCTCAAAATATTCACAGGTCCGGACCTGTGGCACATTTTATAAATTCTAGCATTTTTTCACATAATTCCACAGGTCCGGACCTGTCGTACTTTTGATATTTAATAATAAAAGTTTTTTCTCCAAATATTCACAGGTCGGGACCTGTGGCACATTTTATATATTCTAGCATTTTTTCACATAATTCCACAGGTCCGGACCTGTCGTTCTTTTGATATTTAAAAATAAAAGTTTTTTCTCAAAATATTCACAGGTCCGGACCTCTGGCATATTTTATATATTCTAGCATTTTTTCACGTAATTCCACAGGTCCGGACCTGTCCCACTTTTGATATTTAGAAATAAAAAGATTTTCTCAAAATATTCACAGGTCCGGACCTGTGGCACATTTTATATATTCTAGCATTTTTTCACGTAATTCTACAGGTCCGGACGTGTCGAACTTTTGATATTTAAAAATAAAAGTTTTTTCTCAAAATATTCACAGGTCCGGACCTGTGGCACATTTTATATAATCTTGCATTTTTTCACGTAATTCCTCAGGTCCGGACCTGTCTCACTTTGGATATTTAGAAATAAAAGTTTTTCCTCAAAATATTCACAGGTCCGGACCTGTGGCGCATTTTATAAATTCTAGCATTTTTTCACATAATTCCACAGGTCCGGACCTGTCGTACTTTTGATATTTAAAAATAAAAGTTTTTTCTCAAAATATTCACAGGTCCGGACCTGTTGCACATTTTATATATTCTAGCATTTTTTCACGTAATTCCACAGGTCCGGACCTATGGCACTTTTGATTTTTAAAAATAAAAGTTTTTTCTCAAAATATTCACAAGTCCGGACCTGTGGCACATTTTATAAATTCTAGCATTTTTTCACATAATTCCACAGGTCCGGACCTGTCGTACTTTTGATATTTAAAAATAAAAGTTTTTTCTCAAAATATTCACAGGTCCGGACCTGTCGCACTTTTGATATTTAAAAATAAGTTTTTTTCTCAAAATATTCACAGGTCCGGACCTGTGGCACATTTTATATATTCTAGCATTTTTTCACATAATTCCACAGGTCCGGACCTGTCGTACTTTTGATATCTAAAAATAAAAGTTTTTTCTCAAAATATTCACAGGTCCGGACCTGTTGCACATTTTATATATTCTAGCATTTTTTCACGTAATCCCACAGGTCCGGACCTGTGGCACTTTTGATATTTAAAAACAAAAGTTTTTTCTCAAAATATTCACAGGTCCGGACCTGTGGCACATTTTATAAATTCTAGCATTTTTTCACATAATTCCACAGGTCCGGACCTGTCGTACTTTTGATATTTAAAAATAAAAGTTTTTTCTCAAAATATTCACAGGTCCGGACCTGTTGCACATTTTATATATTCTAGCAAGTTTTCACGTAATTCCACAGGTCCGGACCTGTGGCACTTTTGATTTTTAAAAATAAAAGTTTTTTCTCAAAATATTCACAAGTCCGGACCTGTGGCACATTTTATAAATTCTAGCATTTTTTCACATTATTCCACAGGTCCGGACCTGTCGTACTTTTGATATTTTCAAAATAAAAGTTTTTTCTCAAAATATTCACAGGTCCGGACCTTTGACACATTTTATATATTCTAGCATTTTTTCACATAATTCCACAGGTCCGGACCTGTCGTACTTTTGATATTTAAAAATAAAAGTTTTTTCTCAAAATATTCACAGGTCCGGACCTGTTGCACATTTTATATATTCTAGCATTTTTTCACGTAATCCCACAGGTCCGGACCTGTGGCACTTTTGATATTTAAAAACAAAAGTTTTTTCTCAAAATATTCACAGGTCCGGACCTGTGGCACATTTTATAAATTCTAGCATTTTTTCACATAATTCCACAGGTCCGGACCTGTCGTACTTTTGATATTTAAAAATAAAAGTTTTTTCTCAAAATATTCACAGGTCCGGACCTGTTGCACATTTTATATATTCTAGCATTTTTTCACGTAATTCCACAGGTCCGGACCTGTGGCACTTTTGATTTTTAAAAATAAAAGTTTTTTCTCAAAATATTCACTAGTCCGGACCTGTGGCACATTTTATAAATTCTAGCATTTTTTCACATAATTCCACAGGTCCGGACCTGTCGTACTTTTGATATTTAAAAATAAAAGTTTTTTCTCAAAATATTCACAGGTCCGGACCTGTGACACATTTTATATATTCTAGCATTTTTTCACATACTTCTACAGGTCCGGACCTGTGGCACTTTTGATATTTAAAATTTTTTTTTTTTCTCAAAATATTCACAGGTCCGGACCTGTGGCACATTTTATATATTCCAGCATTTTTTCACATAATTCCACAGGTCCAGACCTGTCGTACTTTTGATATTTAAAAATAAAAGTTTTTTCTCAAAATATTCACAGGTCCGGACCTGTGGCACATTTTATATATTCTAGCATTTTTTCACTTTATTCCACAGGTCCGGATCTGTGGCACTTTTGATATTTAAAAATAAAAGTTTTTTCTCAAAATATTCACAGGTCCGGACCTGTGGCACATTTTATATATTCTAGCATTTTTTCACGTAATTCCACAGGTCCGGACCTGTCGCACTTTTGATATTTAAAAATAAGTTTTTTTCTCAAAATATTCACAGGTCCGGACCTGTGGCACATTTTATATATTCTAGCATTTTTTCACATAATTCCACAGGTCCGGACCTGTCGTACTTTTGATATTTAAAAATAAAAGTTTTTTCTCAAAATATTCACAGGTCCGGACCTGTTGCACATTTTATATATTCTAGCATTTTTTCACGTAATCCCACAGGTCCGGACCTGTGGCACTTTTGATATTTAAAAACAAAAGTTTTTTCTCAAAATATTCACAGGTCCGGACCTGTGGCACATTTTATAAATTCTAGCATTTTTTCACATAATTCCACAGGTCCGGACCTGTCGTACTTTTGATATTTAAAAATAAAAGTTTTTTCTCAAAATATTCACAGGTCCGGACCTGTGGCACATTTTATATATTCTAGCATTTTTTCACATAATTCCACAGGTCCGGACCTGTCACACTTTTGATATTTAGAAATAAAAGTTTTTTCTCAAAATATTCACAGGTCCGGACCTGTGGCACATTTATATATTCTACCATTTTTTTTCACGTAATTTTACAGGTCCGGACCTGTCGAACTTTTGATATTTAAAAATAAAAGTTTTTTCTCAAAATTTTCACAGGTCCGGACCTGTGGCACATTTTATATATTCTTGCATTTTTTCACGTAATTCCACAGGTCCGGACCTGTCGCACTTTGGATATTTAGAAACAAAAGTTTTTCCTCAAAATATTCACAGGTCCGGACCTGTGGCACATTTTATATATTCTAGCATTTTTTCACATAATTCCACAGGTCCGGACCTGTCGTACTTTTGATATTTAAAAATAAAAGTTTTTTCTCAAAATATTCGCAGGTCCGGACCTGTTGCACATTTTATATATTCTAGCATTTTTTTCACGTAATTCCACAGGTCTGGACCTGTGGCACTTTTGATATTTAAAAATAAGTTTTTTCTCAAAATATTCACAGGTCCGGACCTGTGGCACATTTTATATATTCTAGCATTTTTTTCACATAATTCCACAGGTCCGGACCTGTGGCACTTTTGATATTTAAAAATAAAAGTCTTTTCTCAAAATATTCACAAGTCCGGACCTGTGGCACATTTTATAAATTCTAGCATTTTTTCACATAATTCCACAGGTCCGGACCTGTCGTACTTTTGATATTTAAAAATAAAAGTTTTTTCTCAAAATATTCACAGGTCCGGACCTGTCGCACTTTTGATATTTAAAAATAAGTTTTTTTCTCAAAATATTCACAGGTCCGGACCTGTGGCACATTTTATATATTCTAGCATTTTTTCACATAATTCCACAGGTCCGGACCTGTCGTACTTTTGATATCTAAAAATAAAAGTTTTTTCTCAAAATATTCACAGGTCCGGACCTGTTGCACATTTTATATATTCTAGCATTTTTTCACGTAATCCCACAGGTCCGGACCTGTGGCACTTTTGATATTTAAAAACAAAAGTTTTTTCTCAAAATATTCACAGGTCCGGACCTGTGGCACATTTTATAAATTCTAGCATTTTTTCACATAATTCCACAGGTCCGGACCTGTCGTACTTTTGATATTTAAAAATAAAAGTTTTTTCTCAAAATATTCACAGGTCCGGACCTGTTGCACATTTTATATATTCTAGCATTTTTTCACGTAATTCCACAGGTCCGGACCTGTGGCACTTTTGATTTTTAAAAATAAAAGTTTTTTCTCAAAATATTCACAAGTCCGGACCTGTGGCACATTTTATAAATTCTAGCATTTTTTCACATAATTCCACAGGTCCGGACCTGTCGTACTTTTGATATTTTCAAAATAAAAGTTTTTTCTCAAAATATTCACAGGTCCGGACCTTTGACACATTTTATATATTCTAGCATTTTTTCACATAATTCCACAGGTCCGGACCTGTCGTACTTTTGATATTTAAAAATAAAAGTTTTTTCTCAAAATATTCACAGGTCCGGACCTGTTGCACATTTTATATATTCTAGCATTTTTTCACGTAATCCCACAGGTCCGGACCTGTGGCACTTTTGATATTTAAAAACAAAAGTTTTTTCTCAAAATATTCACAGGTCCGGACCTGTGGCACATTTTATAAATTCTAGCATTTTTTCACATAATTCCACAGGTCCGGACCTGTCGTACTTTTGATATTTAAAAATAAAAGTTTTTTCTCAAAATATTCACAGGTCCGGACCTGTTGCACATATTATATATTCTAGCATTTTTTCACGTAATTCCACAGGTCCGGACCTGTGGCACTTTTGATTTTTAAAAATAAAAGTTTTTTCTCAAAATATTCACAAGTCCGGACCTGTGGCACATTTTATAAATTCTAGCATTTTTTCACATAATTCCACAGGTCCGGACCTGTCGTACTTTTGATATTTAAAAATAAAAGTTTTTTCTCAAAATATTCACAGGTCCGGACCTGTGACACATTTTATATATTCTAGCATTTTTTCACATACTTCTACAGGTCCGGACCTGTGGCACTTTTGATATTTAAATTTTTTTTTTTTTCTCAAAATATTCACAGGTCCGGACCTGTGGCACATTTTATATATTCCAGCATTTTTTCACATAATTCCACAGGTCCAGACCTGTCGTACTTTTGATATTTAAAAATAAAAGTTTTTTCTCAAAATATTCACAGGTCCGGACCTGTGGCACATTTTATATATTCTAGCATTTTTTCACTTTATTCCACAGGTCCGGATCTGTGGCACTTTTGATATTTAAAAATAAAAGTTTTTTCTCAAAATATTCACAGGTCCGGACCTGTGGCACATTTTATATATTCTAGCATTTTTTCACGTAATTCCACAGGTCCGGACCTGTCGCACTTTTGATATTTAAAAATAAGTTTTTTTCTCAAAATATTCACAGGTCCGGACCTGTGGCACATTTTATATATTCTAGCATTTTTTCACATAATTCCACAGGTCCGGACCTGTCGTACTTTTGATATTTAAAAATAAAAGTTTTTTCTCAAAATATTCACAGGTCCGGACCTGTTGCACATTTTATATATTCTAGCATTTTTTCACGTAATCCCACAGGTCCGGACCTGTGGCACTTTTGATATTTAAAAACAAAAGTTTTTTCTCAAAATATTCACAGGTCCGGACCTGTGGCACATTTTATAAATCCTAGCATTTTTTCACATAATTCCACAGGTCCGGACCTGTCGTACTTTTGATATTTAAAAATAAAAGTTTTTTCTCAAAATATTCACAGGTCCGGACCTGTGGCACATTTTATATATTCTAGCATTTTTTCACATAATTCCACAGGTCCGGACCTGTCACACTTTTGATATTTAGAAATAAAAGTTTTTTCTCAAAATATTCACAGGTCCGGACCTGTGGCACATTTTATATATTCTACCATTTTTTTTCACGTAATTTTACAGGTCCGGACCTGTCGAACTTTTGATATTTAAAAATAAAAGTTTTTTCTCAAAATTTTCACAGGTCCGGACCTGTGGCACATTTTATATATTCTTGCATTTTTTCACGTAATTCCACAGGTCCGGACCTGTCGCACTTTGGATATTTAGAAACAAAAGTTTTTCCTCAAAATATTCACAGGTCCGGACCTGTGGCACATTTTATATATTCTAGCATTTTTTCACATAATTCCACAGGTCCGGACCTGTCGTACTTTTGATATTTAAAAATAAAAGTTTTTTCTCAAAATATTCGCAGGTCCGGACCTGTTGCACATTTTATATATTCTAGCATTTTTTTCACGTAATTCCACAGGTCTGGACCTGTGGCACTTTTGATATTTAAAAATAAGTTTTTTCTCAAAATATTCACAGGTCCGGACCTGTGGCACATTTTATATATTCTAGCATTTTTTTCACATAATTCCACAGGTCCGGACCTGTGGCACTTTTGATATTTAAAAATAAAAGTCTTTTCTCAAAATATTCACAAGTCCGGACCTGTGGCACATTTTATAAATTCTAGCATTTTTTCACATAATTCCACAGGTCCGGACCTGTCGTACTTTTGATATTTAATAATAAAAGTTTTTTCTCCAAATATTCACAGGTCGGGACCTGTGGCACATTTTATATATTCTAGCCTTTTTTCACATAATTCCACAGGTCCGGACCTGTCGTTCTTTTGATATTTAAAAATAAAAGTTTTTTCTCAAAATATTCACAGGTCCGGACCTGTGGCATATTTTATATATTCTAGCATTTTTTCACGTAATTCCACAGGTCCGGACCTGTCACACTTTTGATATTTAGAAATAAAATGATTTTCTCAAAATATTCACAGGTCCGGACCTGTGGCACATTTTATATATTCTAGCATTTTTTCACGTAATTCTACAGGTCCGGACCTGTCGAACTTTTGATATTTAAAAATAAAAGTTTTTTCTCAAAATATTCACAGGTCCGGACCTGTGGCACATTTTATTTAATCTTGCATTTTTTCACGTAATTCCTCAGGTCCGGACCTGTGAATATTTTGAGAAAAAACATTTATTTCTAAATATCAAAAGTGTGACAGGTCCGGACCTGTGGAATTACGTGAAAAAATGCTAGAATATATAAAATATGCCACAGGTCCGGACCTGTGAATATTTTGAGAAAAAACTTTTATTTTTAAATATCAAAAGTGCCACAGGTCCGGACCTGCGGAATTATGTGGAAAAAATGCTAGAATTTATAAAATGTGCCACAGGTCCGGACCTGTGAATATTTTGAGAAAAAACTTTTATTTTCAATTATCAAAAGTGCGACAGGTCCGGACCTGTGGAATTATGTGAAAAAATGCTAGAATATATAAAATGTACCACAGGTCCGGACCTGTGAATATTTTGAGAAAAAACTTTTATTTTTAAATATCAAAAGTGCGACAGGTCCGGACCTGTTAAATTATGTGAAAAAATGCTAGAATATATAAAATGTACGACAGGTCCGGACCTGTGAATATTTTGAGAAAAAACTTTTATTTTTAAATATCAAAAGTGCGACAGGTCCGGACCTGTGGAATAATGTGAAAAAATGCTAGAATATATAAAATGTACCACAGGTCCGGACCTGTGAATATTTTGAGAAAAAACTTTTATTTTTAAATATCAAAAGTGCGACAGGTCCGGACATGTGAAATTATGTGAAAAAATGCTAGAATATATAAAATGTACCACAGGTCCGGACCTGTGAATATTTTGAGAAAAAACTTTTATTTTTAAATATCAAAAGTGCGACAGGTCCGGACCTGTGGAATTACGTGAAAAAATGCTAGAATATATAAAATGTGCCACAGGTCCGGACCTGTGAATATTTTGAGAAAAAACTTTTATCTCTAAATATCAAATGTGCGACAGGTCCGGACCTGTAGAATTACGTGAAAAAATGTTAGAATATATAAAATGTGCCACAGGTCCGGACCTGTGAATATTTTGAGAAAAAACTTTTATTTCTAAATATCAAAAGTGTGACAGGTCCGGACCTGTGGAATTACGTGAAAAAATGCTAGAATATATAAAATATGCCACAGGTCCGGACCTGTGAATATTTTGAGAAAAAACTTTTATTTTTAAATATCAAAAGTGCGACAGGTCCGGACCTGTGGAATTATGTGAAAAAATGCTAGAATATATAAAATGTGCCACAGGTCCGGACCTGTGAATATTTTGAGAAAAAACTTTTATTTTTAAACATCATAAGTACGACAGGTCCTTACCTGTGGAATTATGTGAAAAAATGCTAGAATATATAAAATGTGCCACAGGTCCGGACCTGTGAATATTTTGAGAAAAAACTTTTATTTTTGAATATCAAAAGTGCGACAGGTCCGGACCTGTGGAATTACGTGAAAAAATGCTAGAATATATAAAATGTGCCACAGGTCCGGACCTGTGAATATTTTGAGAAAAAACTTTTATTTTTAAATATCAAAAGTGCCACAGGTCCGGCCCTGTGGAATTATGTGAAATAATTCAAGAATATATAAAATGTGCCACAGGTCCGGACCTGTGAATATTTTGAGAAAAAAACTTTTATTTTTAAATATCAAAAGTGCGACAGGTCCGGACCTGTGGAATTATGTGAAAAAATGCTAGAATATATAAAATGTACCACAGGTCCGGACCTGTGAATATTTTGAGAAAAAACTTTTATTTTTAAATATAAAAAGTGCGACAGGTCCGGACCTGTGAAATTATGTGAAAAAATGCTAGAATATATAAAATGTACCACAGGTCCGGACCTGTGAATATTTTGAGAAAAAACGTTTATTTTTAAATATCAAAAGTGCGACAGGTCCGGACCTGTGAAATTATGTGAAAAAATGCTAGAATATATAAAATGTACCACAGGTCCGGACCTGTGAATATTTTGAGAAAAAAATTATTTTTAAATATCAAAAGTGCGACAGGTCCGGACCTGTGGAATTATGTGAAAAAATGCTACAATATATAAAATGTGCCAAAGGTCCGGACCTGTGAATATTTTGAGAAAAAACTTTTATTTTTAAATATCAAAAGTACGACAGGTCCGGACCTGTGGAATTATGTGAAAAAATGCTAGAATTTATAAAATGTGCCACAGGTCCGGACCTGTGAATATTTTGAGAAAAAACTTTTATTTTTAAATATCAAAAGTGCGACAGGTCCGGACCTGTGGAATTATGTGAAAAAATGCTAGAATATATAAAATGTGCCACAGGTCCGGACCTGTGAATATTTTAAGAAAAAACTTTTATCTCTAAATATCAAATGTGCGACAGGTCCGGACCTGTGGAATTACGTGAAAAAATGCTAGAATATATAAAATGTGCCACAGGTCCGGACCTGTGAATATTTTGAGAAAAAAACTTTTATTTTTAAATATCAAAAGTGCGACAGGTCCGGACCTGTGGAATTATGTGAAAAAATGCTAGAATATATAAAATGTACCACAGGTCCGGACCTGTGAATATTTTGAGAAAAAACTTTTATTTTTAAATATAAAAAGTGCGACAGGTCCGGACCTGTGGAATTATGTGAAAAAATGCTACAATATATAAAATATGCCACAGGTCCGGACCTGTGAATATTTTGAGAAAAAACTTTTATTTTTAAATATCAAAAGTGCGACAGGTCCGGACCTGTGGAATTATGTGAAAAAATGCTAGAATATATAAAATGTGCCACAGGTCCGGACCTGTGAATATTTTGAGAAAAAACTTTTATTTTTAAACATCATAAGTACGACAGGTCCTTACCTGTGGAATTATGTGAAAAAATGCTAGAATATATAAAATGTGCCACAGGTCCGGACCTGTGAATATTTTGAGAAAAAACTTTTATTTTTGAATATCAAAACTGCGACAGGTCCGGACCTGTGGAATTACGTGAAAAAATGCTAGAATATATAAAATGTGCCACAGGTCCGGACCTGTGAATATTTTGAGAAAAAACTTTTATTTTTAAATATCAAAAGTGCCACAGGTCCGGCCCTGTGGAATTATGTGAAATAATTCAAGAATATATAAAATGTGCCACAGGTCCGGACCTGTGAATATTTTGAGAAAAAAACTTTTATTTTTAAATATCAAAAGTGCGACAGGTCCGGACCTGTGGAATTATGTGAAAAAATGCTAGAATATATAAAATGTACCACAGGTCCGGACCTGTGAATATTTTGAGAAAAAACTTTTATTTTTAAATATAAAAAGTGCGACAGGTCCGGACCTGTGAAATTATGTGAAAAAATGCTAGAATATATAAAATGTACCACAGGTCCGGACCTGTGAATATTTTGAGAAAAAACGTTTATTTTTAAATATCAAAAGTGCGACAGGTCCGGACCTGTGAAATTATGTGAAAAAATGCTAGAATATATAAAATGTACCACAGGTCCGGACCTGTGAATATTTTGAGAAAAAAATTATTTTTAAATATCAAAAGTGCGACAGGTCCGGACCTGTGGAATTATGTGAAAAAATGCTACAATATATAAAATGTGCCAAAGATCCGGACCTGTGAATATTTTGAGAAAAAACTTTTATTTTTAAATATCAAAAGTACGACAGGTCCGGACCTGTGGAATTATGTGAAAAAATGCTAGAATTTATAAAATGTGCCACAGGTCCGGACCTGTGAATATTTTGAGAAAAAACTTTTATTTTTAAATATCAAAAGTGCGACAGGTCCGGACCTGTGGAATTATGTGAAAAAATGCTAGAATATATAAAATGTGCCACAGGTCCGGACCTGTGAATATTTTAAGAAAAAACTTTTATCTCTAAATATCAAATGTGCGACAGGTCCGGACCTGTGGAATTACGTGAAAAAATGCTAGAATATATAAAATGTGCCACAGGTCCGGACCTGTGAATATTTTGAGAAAAAACTTTTATCTCTAAATATCAAATGTGCGACAGGTCCGGACCTGTAGAATTACGTGAAAAAATGCTAGAATATATAAAATGTGCCACAGGTCCGGACCTGTGAATATTTTGAGAAAAAAACTTTTATTTTTAAATATCAAAAGTGCGACAGGTCCGGACCTGTGGAATTATGTGAAAAAATGCTAGAATATATAAAATGTACCACAGGTCCGGACCTGTGAATATTTTGAGAAAAAACTTTTATTTTTAAATATAAAAAGTGCGACAGGTCCGGACCTGTGAAATTATGTGAAAAAATGCTAGAATATATAAAATGTACCACAGGTCCGGACCTGTGAATATTTTGAGAAAAAACGTTTATTTTTAAATATCAAAAGTGCGACAGGTCCGGACCTGTGAAATTATGTGAAAAAATGCTAGAATATATAAAATGTACCACAGGTCCGGACCTGTGAATATTTTGAGAAAAAAATTATTCTTAAATATCAAAAGTGCGACAGGTCCGGACCTGTGGAATTATGTGAAAAAATGCTACAATAAATAAAATGTGCCAAAGGTCCGGACCTGTGAATATTTTGAGAAAAACTTTTATTTTTAAATATCAAAAGTACGACAGGTCCGGACCTGTGGAATTATGTGAAAAAATGCTAGAATTTATAAAATGTGCCACAGGTCCGGACCTGTGAATATTTTGAGAAAAAACTTTTATTTTTAAATATCAAAAGTGCGACAGGTCCGGACCTGTGGAATTATGTGAAAAAATGCTAGAATATATAAAATGTGCCACAGGTCCGGACCTGTGAATATTTTAAGAAAAAACTTTTATCTCTAAATATCAAATGTGCGACAGGTCCGGACCTGTGGAATTACGTGAAAAAATGCTAGAATATATAAAATGTGCCACAGGTCCGGACCTGTGAATATTTTGAGAAAAAACTTTTATCTCTAAATATCAAATGTGCGACAGGTCCGGACCTGTAGAATTACGTGAAAAAATGCTAGAATATATAAAATGTGCCACAGGTCCGGACCTGTGAATATTTTGAGAAAAAACTTTTATTTCTAAATATCAAAAGTGTGACAGGTCCGGACCTGTGGAATTACGTGAAAAAATGCTAGAATATATAAAATATGCCACAGGTCCGGACCTGTGAATATTTTGAGAAAAAACTTTTATTTTTAAATATCAAAAGTGCGACAGGTCCGGACCTGTGGAATTATGTGAAAAAATGCTAGAATATATAAAATGTGCCACAGGTCCGGACCTGTGAATATTTTGAGAAAAAACTTTTATTTTTAAACATCATAAGTACGACAGGTCCGTACCTGTGGAATTATGTGAAAAAATGCTAGAATATATAAAATGTGCCACAGGTCCGGACCTGTGAATATTTTGAGAAAAAACTTTTATTTTTGAATATCAAAAGTGCGACAGGTCCGGACCTGTGGAATTACGTGAAAAAATGCTAGAATATATAAAATGTGCCACAGGTCCGGACCTGTGAATATTTTGAGAAAAAACTTTTATTTTTAAATTTCAAAAGTGCCACACGTCCGGACCTGTGGAATTATGTGAAATAATTCAAGAATATATAAAATGTGCCACAGGTCCGGACCTGTGAATATTTTGAGAAAAAACTTTTATTTCTAAATATCAACAGTGTGACAGGTCCGGACCTGTGGAATTACGTGAAAAAATGCTAGAATATATAAAATATGCCACAGGTCCGGACCTGTGAATATTTTGAGAAAAAACTTTTATTTTTAAATATCAAAAGTGCGACAGGTCCGGACCTGTGGAATTATGTGAAAAAATGCTAGAATATATAAAATGTGCCACAGGTCCGGACCTGTGAATATTTTGAGAAAAAACTTTTATTTTTAAATATCAAAAGTGCCACAGGTCCGGACCTGTGGAATTATGTGAAAAAATGCTAGAATTTATAAAATGTGCCACAGGTCCGGACCTGTGAATATTTTGAGAAAAAACTTTTATTTTCAATTATCAAAAGTGCGACAGGTCCGGACCTGTGGAATTATGTGAAAAAATGCTAGAATATATAAAATGTACCACAGGTCCGGACCTGTGAATATTTTGAGAAAAAACTTTTATTTTTAAATATCAAAAGTGCGACAGGTCCGGACCAGTGAAATTATGTGAAAAAATGCTAGAATATATAAAATGTACCACAGGTCCGGACCTGTGAATATTTTGAGAAAAAACTTTTATTTTTAAATATCAAAAGTGCGACAGGTCCGGATCTGTGGAATTACGTGAAAAAATGCTAGAATATATAAAATGTGTCACAGGTCCGGACCTGTGAATATTTTGAGAAAATACTTTTATCTCTAAATATCAAATGTGCGACAGGTCCGGACCTGTAGAATTACGTGAAAAAATGCTAGAATATATAAAATGTGCCACAGGTCCGGACCTGTGAATATTTTGAGAAAAAACTTTTATTTCTAAATATCAAAAGTGTGACAGGTCCGGACCAGTGGAATTACGTGAAAAAATGCTAGAATATATAAAATATGCCACAGGTCCGGACCTGTGAATATTTTGAGAAAAAACCTTTTTTTAAATATCAAAAGTGCGACAGGTCCGGACCTGTGGAATTATGTGAAAAAATGCTAGAATATATAAAATGTGCCACAGGTCCGGACCTGTGAATATTTTGAGAAAAAACTTTTATTTTTAAATATCAAAAGTACGACAGGTCCGGACCTGTGGAATTATGTGAAAAAATGCTAGAATTTATAAAATGTGCCACAGGTCCGGACCTGTGAATATTTTGAGAAAAAACTTTTATTTTTAAATATCAAAAGTGCGACAGGTCCGGACCTGTGGAATTATGTGAAAAAATGCTAGAATATATAAAATGTGCCACAGGTCCGGACCTGTGAATATTTTGAGAAAAAACTTTTATTTTTGAATATCAAAAGTGCGACAGGTCCGGACCTGTGGAATTACGTGAAAAAATGCTAGAATATATAAAATGTGCCACAGGTCCGGACCTGTGAATATTTTGAGAAAAAACTTTTATTTTTAAATTTCAAAAGTGCCACACGTCCGGACCTGTGGAATTATGTGAAATAATTCAAGAATATATAAAATGTGCCACAGGTCCGGACCTGTGAATATTTTGAGAAAAAACTTTTATTTCTAAATATCAACAGTGTGACAGGTCCGGACCTGTGGAATTACGTGAAAAAATGCTAGAATATATAAAATATGCCACAGGTCCGGACCTGTGAATATTTTGAGAAAAAACTTTTATTTTTAAATATCAAAAGTGCGACAGGTCCGGACCTGTGGAATTATGTGAAAAAATGCTAGAATATATAAAATGTGCCACAGGTCCGGACCTGTGAATATTTTGAGAAAAAACTTTTATTTTTAAATATCAAAAGTGCCACAGGTCCGGACCTGTGGAATTATGTGAAAAAATGCTAGAATTTATAAAATGTGCCACAGGTCCGGACCTGTGAATATTTTGAGAAAAAACTTTTATTTTCAATTATCAAAAGTGCGACAGGTCCGGACCTGTGGAATTATGTGAAAAAATGCTAGAATATATAAAATGTACCACAGGTCCGGACCTGTGAATATTTTGAGAAAAAACTTTTATTTTTAAATATCAAAAGTGCGACAGGTCCGGACCAGTGAAATTATGTGAAAAAATGCTAGAATATATAAAATGTACCACAGGTCCGGACCTGTGAATATTTTGAGAAAAAACTTTTATTTTTAAATATCAAAAGTGCGACAGGTCCGGATCTGTGGAATTACGTGAAAAAATGCTAGAATATATAAAATGTGTCACAGGTCCGGACCTGTGAATATTTTGAGAAAATACTTTTATCTCTAAATATCAAATGTGCGACAGGTCCGGACCTGTAGAATTACGTGAAAAAATGCTAGAATATATAAAATGTGCCACAGGTCCGGACCTGTGAATATTTTGAGAAAAAACTTTTATTTCTAAATATCAAAAGTGTGACAGGTCCGGACCAGTGGAATTACGTGAAAAAATGCTAGAATATATAAAATATGCCACAGGTCCGGACCTGTGAATATTTTGAGAAAAAACCTTTTTTTAAATATCAAAAGTGCGACAGGTCCGGACCTGTGGAATTATGTGAAAAAATGCTAGAATATATAAAATGTGCCACAGGTCCGGACCTGTGAATATTTTGAGAAAAAACTTTTATTTTTAAATATCAAAAGTACGACAGGTCCGGACCTGTGGAATTATGTGAAAAAATGCTAGAATTTATAAAATGTGCCACAGGTCCGGACCTGTGAATATTTTGAGAAAAAACTTTTATTTTTAAATATCAAAAGTGCGACAGGTCCGGACCTGTGGAATTATGTGAAAAAATGCTAGAATATATAAAATGTGCCACAGGTCCGGACCTGTGAATATTTTAAGAAAAAACTTTTATCTCTAAATATCAAATGTGCGACAGGTCCGGACCTGTGGAATTACGTGAAAAAATGCTAGAATATATAAAATGTGCCACAGGTCCGGACCTGTGAATATTTTGAGAAAAAACTTTTATTTTTAAATATCAAAAGTGCGACAGGTCCGGACCTGTGGAATTATGTGAAAAAATGCTAGAATATATAAAATGTGCCACAGGTCCGGACCTGTGAATATTTTGAGAAAAATTTTATTTTAAAATATCAAAAGTACGACAGGTCCGGACCTGTGGAATTATGTGAAAAAATGCTAGAATTTATAAAATGTGCCACAGGTCCGGACCTGTGAATATTTTGAGAAAAAACTTTTATTTTTAAATATCAAAAGTGCCACAGGTCCGGACCTGCGGAATTATGTGAAAAAATGCTAGAATATATAAAATGTGCCACAGGTCCGGACCTGTGAATATTTTGAGAAAAAACTTTTATTTTCAATTATCAAAAGTGCGACAGGTCCGGACCTGTGGAATTATGTGAAAAAATGCTAGAATATATAAAATGTACCACAGGTCCGGACCTGTGAATATTTTGAGAAAAAAGTTTTATTTTTAAATATCAAAAGTGCGACAGGTCCGGACCTGTGAAATAATGGTAAAAAATGCTAGAATATATAAAATGTACCACAGGTCCGGACCTGTGAATATTTTGAGAAAAAACTTTTATTTTTAAATATCAAAAGTGCGACAGGTCCGGACCTGTGGAATTATGTGAAAAAATGCTAGAATGTATAAAATGTGCCACGGGTCCGGACCTGTGAATATTTTGAGAAAAAACTTTTATTTTTAAATATCAAAAGTGCCACAGGTCCGGACCTGTGGAATTATGTGAAAAAATGCTAGAATTTATAAAATGTGCCACAGGTCCGGACCTGTGAATATTTTGAGAAAAAACTTTTATTTTCAATTATCAAAAGTGCGACAGGTCCGGACCTGTGGAATTATGTGAAAAAATGCTAGAATATATAAAATGTACCACAGGTCCGGACCTGTGAATATTTTGAGAAAAAACTTTTATTTTTAAATATCAAAAGTGCGACAGGTCCGGACCTGTGAAATTATGTGAAAAAATGCTAGAATATATAAAATGTACCACAGGTCCGGACCTGTGAATATTTTGAGAAAAAACTTTTATTTTTAAATATCAAAAGTGCGACAGGTCCGGATCTGTGGAATTACGTGAAAAAATGCTAGAATATATAAAATGTGTCACAGGTCCGGACCTGTGAATATTTTGAGAAAATTCTTTTATCTCTAAATATCAAATGTGCGACAGGTCCGGACCTGTAGAATTACGTGAAAAAATGCTAGAATATATAAAATGTGCCACAGGTTCGGACCTGTGAATATTTTGAGAAAAAACTTTTATTTCTAAATATCAAAAGTGTGACAGGTCCGGACCAGTGGAATTACGTGAAAAAATGCTAGAATATATAAAATATGCCACAGGTCCGGACCTGTGAATATTTTGAGAAAAAAACTTTTTTTAAATATCAAAAGTGCGACAGGTCCGGACCTGTGGAATTATGTGAAAAAATGCTAGAATATATAAAATGTGCCACAGGTCCGGACCTGTGAATATTTTGAGAAAAAACTTTTATTTTTAAATATCAAAAGTGCGACAGGTCCGGACCTGTGGAATTATGTGAAAAAATGCTAGAATATATAAAATGTGCCACAGGTCCGGACCTGTGAATATTTTGAGAAAAAACTTTTAATTTTAAACATCATAAGTACGACAGGTCCGTACCTGTGGAATTATGTGAAAAAATGCTAGAATATATAAAATGTGCCACAGGTCCGGACCTGTGAATATTTTGAGAAAAAACTTTTATTTTTGAATATCAAAAGTGCGACAGGTCCGGACCTGTGGAATTACGTGAAAAAATGCTAGAATATATAAAATGTGCCACAGGTCCGGACCTGTGAATATTTTGAGAAAAAACTTTTATTTTTAAATATCAAAAGTGCCACAGGTCCGGACCTGTGGAATTATGTGAAATAATTCAAGAATATATAAAATGTGCCACAGGTCCGGACCTGTGAATATTTTGAGAAAAAAACTTTTACTTTTAAATATCAAAAGTGCGACAGGTCCGGACCTGTGGAATTATGTGAAAAAATGCTAGAATATATAAAATGTACCACAGGTCCGGACCTGTGAATATTTTGAGAAAAAACTTTTATTTTTAAATATCAAAAGTGCGACAGGTCCTGACCTGTGGAATTACGTGAAAAAATGCTAGAATATATAAAATGTGCCACAGGTCCGGACCTGTGAATATTTTGAGAAAAAACTTTTATTTCTAAATATCAAAAGTGTGACAGGTCCGAACCTGTGGAATTACGTGAAAAATTGCTAGAATATATAAAATATGCCACAGGTCCGGACCTGTGAATATTTTGAGAAAAAACTTGTTTTTAAATATCAAAAGTGCGACAGGTCCGGACCTGTGGAATTATGTGAAAAAATGCTAGAATATATAAAATGTGCCACAGGTCCGGACCTGTGAATATTTTGAGAAAAAACTTTTATTTTTAAACATCATAAGTACGACAGGTCCGGACCTGTGGAATTATGTGAAAAAATGCTAGAATATATAAAATGTGCCACAGGTCCGGACCTGTGAATATTTTGAGAAAAACTTTTATTTTTATATATCAAAAGTGCCACAGGTCCGGACCTGTGGAATTACGTGAAAAAATGCTAGAATATATAAAATGTGCCACAGGTCCGGACCTGTGAATATTTTGAGAAAAAACTTTTATCTCTAAATATCAAATGTGCGACAGGTCCGGACCTGTAGAATTACGTGAAAAAATGCTAGAATATATAAAATGTGCCACAGGTCCGGACCTGTGAATATTTTGAGAAAAAACTTTTATTTCTAAATATCAACAGTGTGACAGGTCCGGACCTGTGGAATTACGTGAAAAAATGCTAGAATATATAAAATATGCCACAGGTCCGGACCTGTGAATATTTTGAGAAAAAACTTTTATTTTTAAATATCAAAAGTGCGACAGGTCCGGACCTGTGGAATTATGTGAAAAAATGCTAGAATATATAAAATGTGCCACAGGTCCGGACCTGTGAATATTTTGAGAAAAAACTTTTATTTCTAAATATCAAAAGTGCCACAGGTCCGGACCTGTGGAATTATGTGAAATAATTCAAGAATATATAAAATGTGCCACAGGTCCGGACCTGTGAATATTTTGAGAAAAAAACTTTTATTTTTAAATATCAAAAGTGCGACAGGTCCGGACCTGTGGAATTATGTGAAAAAATGCTAGAATATATAAAATGTACCACAGGTCCGGACCTGTGAATATTTTGAGAAAAAACTTTTATTTTTAAATATCAAAAGTGCGACAGGTCCTGACCTGTGGAATTACGTGAAAAAATGCTAGAATATATAAAATGTGCCACAGGTCCGGACCTGTGAATATTTTGAGAAAAAACTTTTATTTCTAAATATCAAAAGTGTGACAGGTCCGAACCTGTGGAATTACGTGAAAAATTGCTAGAATATATAAAATATGCCACAGGTCCGGACCTGTGAATATTTTGAGAAAAAACTCATTTTTAAATATCAAAAGTGCGACAGGTCCGGACCTGTGGAATTATGTGAAAAAATGCTAGAATATATAAAATGTGCCACAGGTCCGGACCTGTGAATATTTTGAGAAAAAACTTTTATTTTTAAACATCATAAGTACGACAGGTCCGGACCTGTGGAATTATGTGAAAAAATGCTAGAATATATAAAATGTGCCACAGGTCCGGACCTGTGAATATTTTGAGAAAAAACTTTTATTTTTATATATCAAAAGTGCCACAGGTCCGGACCTGTGGAATTACGTGAAAAAATGCTAGAATATATAAAATGTGCCACAGGTCCGGACCTGTGAATATTTTGAGAAAAAACTTTTATCTCTAAATATCAAATGTGCGACAGGTCCGGACCTGTAGAATTACGTGAAAAAATGCTAGAATATATAAAATGTGCCACAGGTCCGGACCTGTGAATATTTTGAGAAAAAACTTTTATTTCTAAATATCAACAGTGTGACAGGTCCGGACCTGTGGAATTACGTGACAAAATGCTAGAATATATAAAATATGCCACAGGTCCGGACCTGTGAATATTTTGAGAAAAAACTTTTATTTCTAAATATCAAAAGTGCCACAGGTCCGGACCTGTGGAATTATGTGAAAAAATGCTAGAATATATAAAATGTGCCACAGGTCCGGACCTGTGAATATTTTGAGAAAAAACTTTTATTTTTAAATATCAAAAGTGCCACAGGTCCGGACCTGTGGAATTATGTGAAAAAATGCTAGAATTTATAAAATGTGCCACAGGTCCGGACCTGTGAATATTTTGAGAAAAAACTTTTATTTTCAATTATCAAAAGTGCGACAGGTCCGGACCTATGGAATTATGTGAAAAAATGCTAGAATATATAAAATGTACCACAGGTCCGGACCTGTGAATATTTTGAGAAAAAACTTTTATTTTTAAATATCAAAAGTGCGACAGGTCCGGACCTGTGAAATTATGTGAAAAAATGCTAGAATATATAAAATGTACCACAGGTCCGGACCTGTGAATATTTTGAGAAAAAACTTTTATTTTTAAATATCAAAAGTGCGACAGGTCCGGATCTGTGGAATTACGTGAAAAAATGCTAGAATATATAAAATGTGTCACAGGTCCGGACCTGTGAATATTTTGAGAAAATACTTTTATCTCTAAATATCAAATGTGCGACAGGTCCGGACCTGTAGAATTACGTGAAAAAATGCTAGAATATATAAAATGTGCCAGAGGTCCGGACCTGTGAATATTTTGAGAAAAAACTTTTATTTCTAAATATCAAAAGTGTGACAGGTCCGGACCAGTGGAATTACGTGAAAAAATGCTAGAATATATAAAATATGCCACAGGTCCGGACCTGTGAATATTTTGAGAAAAAACTTTTATTTCTAAATATCAAAAGTGTGACAGGTCCGGACCAGTGGAATTACGTGAAAAAATGCTAGAATATATAAAATATGCCACAGGTCCGGACCTGTGAATATTTTGAGAAAAAACCTTTTTTTAAATATCAAAAGTGCGACAGGTCCGGACCTGTGGAATTATGTGAAAAAATGCTAGAATATATAAAATGTGCCACAGGTCCGGACCTGTGAATATTTTGAGAAAAAACTTTTATTTTTAAATATCAAAAGTACGACAGGTCCGGACCTGTGGAATTATGTGAAAAAATGCTAGAATTTATAAAATGTGCCACAGGTCCGGACCTGTGAATACTGTATACCGTGTTAATATTGCGGCAGTTTAATTAATGCGTACTTTGCGCACCCATGGAGTCCGCATTTATTAAACTGCGCATTAGTATCTGGATATTACATGATTTACATCCCTATTCTTTAATCGTTCAACACACTGATGTGATAGCTTGTCATTCAACATGAAGACCCTTCGCGGCCTTTCCTGGTACTGATTTCAATTACGATGAAGACAACTCGCACATCCGAGTGTGATCAAACATGCCAGTAACCACTAATCAGGGTTACTGATTGCAACCAGGATAACACTTTTCGTGGCTGGTGACGAAATAATGATTGCACTTCCCTATAATACTGGCAGCATTTGGCATCCCTAAGGGGCTGGCCGGCTTGAATATAGCAACACCACCCTACCCAAAAGCCATGTAGGTTGCATACCCTTGGCTCCCTCACACAACTTGATCTTGAGGTTATCAATGCGCAATGATTAAACTGCGCATCAAAGACAGTTATATGCTGGGCGCATTATTTTATATGCGCAATATTAACACGGTATACAGTATTTTGAGAAAAAACTTTTATTTTTAAATATCAAAAGTGCGACAGGTCCGGACCTGTGGAATTATGTGAAAAAATGCTAGAATATATAAAATGTGCCACAGGTCCGGACCTGTGAATATTTTAAGAAAAAACTTTTATCTCTAAATATCAAATGTGCGACAGGTCCGGACCTGTGGAATTAGGTGAGAAAATGCTAGAATATATAAAATGTGCCACAGGTCCGGACCTGTGAATATTTTGAGAAAAAACTTTTATTTTTAAATATCAAAAGTGCGACAGGTCCGGACCTGTGGAATTATGTGAAAAAATGCTAGAATATATAAAATGTGCCACAGGTCCGGACCTGTGAATATTTTGAGAAAAAACTTTTATTTTAAAATATCAAAAGTACGACAGGTCCGGACCTGTGGAATTATGTGAAAAAATGCTAGAATTTATAAAATGTGCCACAGGTCCGGACCTGTGAATATTTTGAGAAAAAACTTTTATTTTTAAATATCAAAAGTGCCACAGGTCCGGACCTGCGGAATTATGTGAAAAAATGCTAGAATATATAAAATGTGCCACAGGTCCGGACCTGTGAATATTTTGAGAAAAAACTTTTATTTTCAATTATCAAAAGTGCGACAGGTCCGGACCTGTGGAATTATGTGAAAAAATGCTAGAATATATAAAATGTACCACAGGTCGGGACCTGTGAATATTTTGAGAAAAAAGTTTTATTTTTAAATATCAAAAGTGCGACAGGTCCGGACCTGTGAAATTATGTGAAAAAATGCTAGAATATATAAAATGTACCACAGGTCCGGACCTGTGAATATTTTGAGAAAAAACTTTTATTTTTAAATATCAAAAGTGCGACAGGTCCGGACCTGTGGAATTATGTGAAAAAATGCTAGAATATATAAAATGTGCCACGGGTCCGGACCTGTGAATATTTTGGGAAAAAACTTTTATTTTTAAATATCAAAAGTGCCACAGGTCCGGACCTGTGGAATTATGTGAAAAAATGCTAGAATTTATAAAATGTGCCACAGGTCCGGACCTGTGAATATTTTGAGAAAAAACTTTTATTTTCAATTATCAAAAGTGCGACAGGTCCGGACCTGTGGAATTATGTGAAAAAATGCTAGAATATATAAAATGTACCACAGGTCCGGACCTGTGAATATTTTGAGAAAAAACTTTTATTTTTAAATATCAAAAGTGCGACAGGTCCGGACCTGTGAAATTATGTGAAAAAATGCTAGAATATATAAAATGTACCACAGGTCCGGACCTGTGAATATTTTGAGAAAAAACTTTTATTTTAAATATCAAAAGTGCGACAGGTCCGGATCTGTGGAATTACGTGAACAAATGCTAGAATATATAAAATGTGTCACAGGTCCGGACCTGTGAATATTTTGAGAAAATACTTTTATCTCTAAATATCAAATGTGCGACAGGTCCGGACCTGTAGAATTACGTGAAAAAATGCTAGAATATATAAAATGTGCCACAGGTCCGGACCTGTGAATATTTTGAGAAAAAACTTTTATTTCTAAATATCAAAAGTGTGACAGGTCCGGACCAGTGGAATTACGTGAAAAAATGCTAGAATATATAAAATATGCCACAGGTCCGGACCTGTGAATATTTTGAGAAAAAAACTTTTTTTAAATATCAAAAGTGCGACAGGTCCGGACCTGTGGAATTATGTAAAAAAATGCTAGAATATATAAAATGTGCCACAGGTCCGGACCTGTGAATATTTTGAGAAAAAACTTTTATTTTTAAACATCAAAAGTACGACAGGTCCGGACCTGTGGAATTATGTGAAAAAATGCTAGAATTTATAAAATGTGCCACAGGTCCGGACCTGTGAATATTTTGAGAAAAAACTTTTATTTTTAAATATCAAAAGTGCGACAGGTCCGGACCTGTGGAATTATGTGAAAAAATGCTAGAATATATAAAATGTGCCACAGGTCCGGACCTGTGAATATTTTAAGAAAAAACTTTTATCTCTAAATATCAAATGTGCGACAGGTCCGGACCTGTGGAATTACGTGAAAAAATGCTAGAATATATAAAATGTGCCACAGGTCCGGACCTGTGAATATTTTGAGAAAAAACTTTTATTTTTAAATATCAAAAGTGCGACAGGTCCGGACCTGTGGAATTATGTGAAAAAATGCTAGAATATATAAAATGTGCCACAGGTCCGGACCTGTGAATATTTTGAGAAAAAACTTTTATTTTAAAATATCAAAAGTACGACAGGTCCGGAACTGTGGAATTATGTGAAAAAATGCTAGAATTTATAAAATATGCCACAGGTCCGGACCTGTGAATATTTTGAGAAAAAACTTTTATTTTTAAATATCAAAAGTGCCACAGGTCCGGACCTGCGGAATTATGTGAAAAAATGCTAGAATATATAAAATGTGCCACAGGTCCGGACCTGTGAATATTTTGAGAAAAAACTTTTATTTTCAATTATCAAAAGTGCGACAGGTCCGGACCTGTGGAATTATGTGAAAAAATGCTAGAATATATAAAATGTACCATAGGTCCGGACCTGTGAATATTTTGAGAAAAAACTTTTATTTTAAATATCAAAAGTGCGACAGGTCCGGATCTGTGGAATTACGTGAACAAATGCTAGAATATATAAAATGTGTCACAGGTCCGGACCTGTGAATATTTTGAGAAAATACTTTTATCTCTAAATATCAAATGTGCGACAGGTCCGGACCTGTAGAATTACGTGAAAAAATGCTAGAATATATAAAATGTGCCACAGGTCCGGACCTGTGAATATTTTGAGAAAAAACTTTTATTTCTAAATATCAAAAGTGTGACAGGTCCGGACCAGTGGAATTACGTGAAAAAATGCTAGAATATATAAAATATGCCACAGGTCCGGACCTGTGAATATTTTGAGAAAAAAACTTTTTTTAAATATCAAAAGTGCGACAGGTCCGGACCTGTGGAATTATGTAAAAAAATGCTAGAATATATAAAATGTGCCACAGGTCCGGACCTGTGAATATTTTGAGAAAAAACTTTTATTTTTAAATATCAAAAGTACGACAGGTCCGGACCTGTGGAATTATGTGAAAAAATGCTAGAATTTATAAAATGTGCCACAGGTCCGGACCTGTGAATATTTTGAGAAAAAACTTTTATTTTTAAATATCAAAAGTGCGACAGGTCCGGACCTGTGGAATTATGTGAAAAAATGCTAGAATATATAAAATGTGCCACAGGTCCGGACCTGTGAATATTTTAAGAAAAAACTTTTATCTCTAAATATCAAATGTGCGACAGGTCCGGACCTGTGGAATTACGTGAAAAAATGCTAGAATATATAAAATGTGCCACAGGTCCGGACCTGTGAATATTTTGAGAAAAAACTTTTATTTTTAAATATCAAAAGTGCGACAGGTCCGGACCTGTGGAATTATGTGAAAAAATGCTAGAATATATAAAATGTGCCACAGGTCCGGACCTGTGAATATTTTGAGAAAAAACTTTTATTTTAAAATATCAAAAGTACGACAGGTCCGGAACTGTGGAATTATGTGAAAAAATGCTAGAATTTATAAAATATGCCACAGGTCCGGACCTGTGAATATTTTGAGAAAAAACTTTTATTTTTAAATATCAAAAGTGCCACAGGTCCGGACCTGCGGAATTATGTGAAAAAATGCTAGAATATATAAAATGTGCCACAGGTCCGGACCTGTGAATATTTTGAGAAAAAACTTTTATTTTCAATTATCAAAAGTGCGACAGGTCCGGACCTGTGGAATTATGTGAAAAAATGCTAGAATATATAAAATGTACCATAGGTCCGGACCTGTGAATATTTTGAGAAAAAACTTTTATTTCTAAATATCAAAATTGTGACAGGTCCGAACCTGTGGAATTACGTGAAAAATTGCTAGAATATATAAAATATGCCACAGGTCCGGACCTGTGAATATTTTGAGAAAAAACTTATTTTTAAATATCACAAGCCCTGCGGGGAGTCTGCTGGCAGTTAAATCTAAACTCAACCCTATCTTGTTCGTAATTTCATAACGCTACGAGTATTCTCGAGGGTAGGGTGGTGAAGGTATCGCATTCTACACGAACTACGATCTTGCAGTTGGTAGACCCTGCCTGTGCTGCCGCTCAGGAACACGTTGAGACCAGAATTTGGAATTTCATTTTTTGTCAGTTTTTCTGCCAAATTGCGGCTAGGGCGTATTTCGGCAGTTGTAACAGGTGGAGGAATTAGAGAAATCTTTTTTTTTTATTCGTTTGGCAATTCTTTTAATGAAACTACGAGTATTCTCGAGGGTAGAATAGTGAAGGTATCGCATTCTACACGAACTGCGAACTTGCAGTTGGTAGACCCTGCCTGTGCTGCCGCTCAGGAACACGTTGAGACCAGAATTTGGAATTTTCATTTTTTGTCAGTTTTTTTTCTGCCAAATTGCGGCTAGGGCGTATTTCGGCAGTTGTAATAGGTGGAGGAATTAGAGAAATCCCTTTTCTTTCGTTTGGCAATTCTTTTAATGAAACTACGAGTATTCTCGGGGGTAGGGTAGTGAAGGTACCGCATTGTACACGAACTACGATCTTGCAGTTGGTAGACCCTGCCTGTGCTGCCGCTCAGGAACACGTTGAGACCAGAATTTGGAATTTTCATTTTTTGTCAGTTTTTTCAGCCAAATTGCGGCTAGGGCGTATTTCGGCAGCTGTAACAGGTGGAGGAATTAGAAAAATCTTTTTTTTTCGTTTGGCAATTATTTTAATGAAACTACGAGTATACTCGAGGGTAGAATAGTGAAGGGATCGCATTCTACACGAACTGCGATCTTGCAGTTGGTACACCCTGCTTACGCTGTCGCGCAGGAACACGCTAAAACCTAAATTTGGAATTTTCATTTTTGGTCAGTTTTTCTGCCAAGTTGCTGCTAGGGCGCATGTAATTAGGTATGGATGATATATAGGGAAACCAATCCCCGGCTTGGTCTTATGTCAAAGGCATCAATCTTTCATGCCCCAGCAGGGACTCAAAATTCGGACAGGGACGAGAGACGGCTAGCAGTCATTGGCAACGCCGTGGTCCAGACGGCAGACCACGGTCAAGGTGAGTGGAGGGTATCGGGACGAACCACCGACACACCCTCACTCAAATTTAGCAATCCCCTCGCTCTCCCGATCTGATGACGTATCGGAAGGGAGACCAGGGAAGCGCGACAACCATCGGTTGTGCTTGTCCTAATATTGCCAATGATGCTACTTATATAGGTAGATTGGAGTACAGTAATGTGCTTAGAGTAGTTGACCTAATTAACTTTTGCAAGTTATTTGATTGAATAAAACTGTTCAACTTTAACTTTATCGAAATTGTAAATAGTTTAGAATATTTCTATTGAAAGAAATATTCATAATTTTGTCACATTACCGAATTAGGTACCTTTTACACCTCTGTGGGTGTATTTGCATCTTGTTTAATCGCCGCTCATGGCTATTAATAGAGCACAGTCCCGCATTTGTCATTCGTCGATCGTGATTGGGTCACATTTTCGAAAATTATTTACTTTGCGTATGTCACGATATAAAAACACATTTGAAGTTAGTTAGTGGTATACTATTTTTATCTATCTATTAAAGGGTTGATAACTGTTGTAATGTAATACTTTTGTTGGGAAATGTTAAGAGCTGGTTCTTCATCTCATTTCAAGCATAACTAAAATGACTGGAGAAGAGTCAGCAGGAACCAGTGACTTCTCCTGAAAATGTGTTTTTAATATAGAGGGTAATAACAACAGACGGCAGAGAATTGTCAGGTGGCGACCTCTGGCTATCTGAAACTTAACTAAAGTGATTTCATATTTAGGATGGTTTCATATTTATCGTTAGAACTACCATCCAGGTAATGTAATATCTGCCTAATAAAGGCATACTTTGGGCTAATTTCAAATGGTGGAAATGCAAACATAAAAACAAAACAACAACTATTGATTTATAAATTTGTAATTGACTGGAAAATACCCCCCTGTTATTCTCCACAAACTCTGGTCATTCAGTAAAATTTACATATTTGTTCGTAATTTCATAACGCTACGAGTATTCTCGAGGGTAGGGTAGTAAAGGTATCGCATTGTACACGAACTACGATCTTGCAGTTGGTAGACCCTGCCTGTGCTGCCGCTCAGGAACACGTTGAGACCAGAATTTGGAATTTCATTTTTTGTCAGTTTTTCTGCCAAATTGCGGCTAGGGCGTATTTCGGCAGTTGTAACAGGTGGAGGAATTAGAGAAATCTTTTTTATTTTATTCGTTTGGCAATTCTTTTAATGAAACTACGAGTATTCTCGAGGGTAGAATAGTGAAGGTATCGCATTCTACACGAACTGCGAACTTGCAGTTGGTAGACCCTGCCTGTGCTGCCGCTCAGGAACACGTTGAGACCAGAATTTGGAATTTTCATTTTTTGTCAGTTTTTTTCTGCCAAATTGCGGCTAGGGCGTATTTCGGCAGTTGTAATAGGTGGAGGAATTAGAGAAATCCCTTTTCTTTCGTTTGGCAATTCTTTTAATGAAACTACGAGTATTCTCGGGGGTAGGGTAGTGAAGGTACCGCATTGTACACGAACTACGATCTTGCAGTTGGTAGACCCTGCCTGTGCTGCCGCTCAGGAACACGTTGAGACCAGAATTTGGAATTTTCATTTTTTGTCAGTTTTTTCAGCCAAATTGCGGCTAGGGCGTATTTCGGCAGCTGTAACAGGTGGAGGAATTAGAAAAATCTTTTTTTTTCGTTTGGCAATTATTTTAATGAAACTACGAGTATACTCGAGGGTAGAATAGTGAAGGGATCGCATTCTACACGAACTGCGATCTTGCAGTTGGTACACCCTGCTTACGCTGTCGCGCAGGAACACGCTAAAACCTAAATTTGGAATTTTCATTTTTGGTCAGTTTTTCTGCCAAGTTGCTGCTAGGGCGCATGTAATTAGGTATGGATGATATTAAGGGAAACCAATCCCCGGCTTGGTCTTATGTCAAAGGCATCAATCTTTCATGCCCCAGCAGGGACTCAAAATTCGGACAGGGACGAAAGACGGCTAGCAGTCATTGGCAACGCCGTGGTCCAGACGGCAGACCACGGTCAAGGTGAGTGGAGGGTATCGGGACGAACCACCGACACACCCTCACTCAAAATTAGCAATCCCCTCGCTCTCCCGATCTGATGACGTATCGGAAGGGAGACCAGGGAAGCGCGACAACCATCGGTTGTGCTTGTCCTAATATTGCCAATGATGCTACTTATATAGGTAGATTGGAGTACAGTAATGTGCTTAGAGTAGTTGACCTAATTAACTTTTGCAAGTTATTTGATTGAATAAAACTGTTCAACTTTAACTTTATCGAAATTGTAAATAGTTTAGAATATTTCTATTGAAAGAAATATTCATAATTTTGTCACATTACCGAATTAGGTACCTTTTACACCTCTGTGGGTGTATTTGCATCTTGTTTAATCGCCGCTCATGGCTATTAATAGATCACAGTCCCGCATTTGTCATTCGTCGATCGTGATTGGGTCACATTTTCGAAAATTATTTACTTTGCGTATGTCACGATATAAAAACACATTTGAAGTTAGTTAGTGGTATACTATTTTTATCTATCTATTAAAGGGTTGATAACTGTTGTAATGTAATACTTTTGTTGGGAAATGTTAAGAGCTGGTTCTTCATCTCATTTCAAGCATAACTAAAATGACTGGAGAAGAGTCAGCAGGAACCAGTGACTTCTCCTGAAAATGTGTTTTTAATATAGAGGGTAAAAAGTGCGACAGGTCCGGACCTGTGGAATTATGTGAAAAAATGCTAGAATATATAAAATGTGCCACAGGTCCGGACCTGTGAATATTTTGAGAAAAAACTTTTATTTTTAAACATCATAAGTACGACAGGTCCGGACCTGTGGAATTATGTGAAAAAATGCTAGAATATATAAAATGTGCCACAGGTCCGGACCTGTGAATATTTTGAGAAAAAACTTTTATTTTTATATATCAAAAGTGCCACAGGTCCGGACCTGTGGAATTACGTGAAAAAATGCTAGAATATATAAAATGTGCCACAGGTCCGGACCTGTGAATATTTTGAGAAAAAACTTTTATCTCTAAATATCAAATGTGCGACAGGTCCGGACCTGTAGAATTACGTGAGAAAATGCTAGAATATATAAAATGTGCCACAGGTCCGGACCTGTGAATATTTTGAGAAAAAACTTTTATTTCTAAATATCAACAGTGTGACAGTTCCGGACCTGTGGAATTACGTGAAAAAATGCTAGAATATATAAAATATGCCACAGGTCCGGACCTGTGAATATTTTGAGAAAAAAGTTTTATTTTTAAATATCAAAAGTGCGACAGGTCCGGACCTGTGGAATTATGTGAAAAAATGCTAGAATATATAAAATGTGCCACAGGTCCGGACCTGTGAATATTTTGAGAAAAAACTTTTATTTTAAATATCAAAAGTGCCACAGGTCCGGACCTGTGGAATTATGTGAAAAAATGCTAGAATATATAAAATGTGCCACAGGTCCGGACCTGTGAATATTTTGAGAAAAAACTTTTATTTTCAATTATCAAAAGTGCGACAGGTCCGGACCTGTGGAATTATGTGAAAAAATGCTAGAATATATAAAATGTACCACAGGTCCGAACCTGTGAATATTTTGAGAAAAAACTTTTATTTTTAAATATCAAAAGTGCGACAGGTCCGGACCTGTGAAATTATGTGAAAAAATGCTAGAATATATAAAATGTACCACAGGTCCGGACCTGTGAATATTTTGAGAAAAAACTTTTATTTTTAAATATCAAAAGTGCGACAGGTCCGGATCTGTGGAATTACGTGAAAAAATGCTAGAATATATAAAATGTGTCACAGGTCCGGACCTGGGAATATTTTGAGAAAATACTTTTATCTCTAAATATCAAATGTGCGACAGGTCCGGACCTGTAGAATTACGTGAAAAAATGCTAGAATATATAAAATGTGCCACAGGTCCGGACCTGTGAATATTTTGAGAAAAAACTTTTATTTCTAAATATCAAAAGTGTGACAGGTCCGGACCAGTGGAATTACGTGAAAAAATGCTAGAATATATAAAATATGCCACAGGTCCGGACCTGTGAATATTTTGAGAAAAAACCTTTTTTTAAATATCAAAAGTGCGACAGGTCCGGACCTGTGGAATTATGTGAAAAAATGCTAGAATATATAAAATGTGCCACAGGTCCGGACCTGTGAATATTTTGAGAAAAAACTTTTATTTTTAAATATCAAAAGTACGACAGGTCCGGACCTGTGGAATTATGTGAAAAAATGCTAGAATTTATAAAATGTGCCACAGGTCCGGACCTGTGAATATTTTGAGAAAAAACTTTTATTTTAAATATCAAAAGTGCGACAGGTCCGGACCTGTGGAATTATGTGAAAAAATGCTAGAATATATAAAATGTGCCACAGGTCCGGACCTGTGAATATTTTAAGAAAAAACTTTTATCTCTAAATATCAAATGTGCGACAGGTCCGGACCTGTGGAATTACGTGAAAAAATGCTAGAATATATAAAATGTGCCACAGGTCCGGCCCTGTGAATATTTTGAGAAAAAACTTTTATTTTTAAATATCAAAAGTGCGACAGGTCCGGACCTGTGGAATTATGTGAAAAAATGCTAGAATATATAAAATGTGCCACAGGTCCGGACCTGTGAATATTTTGAGAAAAAACTTTTATTTTAAAATATCAAAAGTACGACAGGTCCGGACCAGTGGAATTACGTGAAAAAATGCTAGAATATATAAAATATGCCACAGGTCCGGACCTGTGAATATTTTGAGAAAAAACCTTTTTTTAAATATCAAAAGTGCGACAGGTCCGGACCTGTGGAATTATGTGAAAAAATGCTAGAATATATAAAATGTGCCACAGGTCCGGACCTGTGAATATTTTGAGAAAAAACTTTTATTTTTAAATATCAAAAGTGCGACAGGTCCGGACCTGTGGAATTATGTGAAAAAATGCTAGAATTTATAAAATGTGCCACAGGTCCGGACCTGTGAATATTTTGAGAAAAAACTTTTATTTTTAAATATCAAAAGTGCGACAGGTCCGGACCTGTGGAATTATGTGAAAAAATGCTAGAATATATAAAATGTGCCACAGGTCCGGACCTGTGAATATTTTGAGAAAAAACTTTTATTTTTAAATATCAAAAGTGTGACAGGTCCGAACCTGTGGAATTACGTGAAAAATTGCTAGAATATATAAAATATGCCACAGGTCCGGACCTGTGAATATTTTGAGAAAAAACTTATTTTTAAATATCAAAAGTGCGACAGGTCCGGACCTGTGGAATTATGTGAAAAAATGCTAGAATATATAAAATGTGCCACAGGTCCGGACCTGTGAATATTTTGAGAAAAAACTTTTATTTTTAAACATCATAAGTACGACAGGTCCGGACCTGTGGAATTATGTGAAAAAATGCTAGAATATATAAAATGTGCCGCAGGTCCGGACCTGTGAATATTTTGAGAAAAAACTTTTATTTTTATATATCAAAAGTGCCACAGGTCCGGACCTGTGGAATTACGTGAAAAAATGCTAGAATATATAAAATGTGCCACAGGTCCGGACCTGTGAATATTTTGAGAAAAAACTTTTATCTCTAAATATCAAATGTGCGACAGGTCCGGACCTGTAGAATTACGTGAAAAAATGCTAGAATATATAAAATGTGCCACAGGTCCGGACCTGTGAATATTTTGAGAAAAAAAATTTATTTCTAAATATCAACAGTGTGACAGGTCCGGACCTGTGGAATTACGTGAAAAAATGCTAGAATATATAAAATATGCCACAGGTCCGGACCTGTGAATATTTTGAGAAAAAACTTTTATTTTTAAATATCAAAAGTGCGACAGGTCCGGACCTGTGGAATTATGTGAAAAAATGCTAGAATATATAAAATGTGCCACAGGTCAGGACCTGTGAATATTTTGAGAAAAAACTTTTATTTTTAAATATCAAAAGTGCCACAGGTCCGGACCTGTGGAATTATGTGAAAAAATGCTAGAATATATAAAATGTGCCACAGGTCCGGACCTGTGAATATTTTGAGAAAAACTTTTATTTTCAATTATCAAAAGTGCGACAGGTCCGGACCTGTGGAATTATGTGAAAAAATGCTAGAATATATAAAATGTACCACAGGTCCGAACCTGTGAATATTTTGAGAAAAAACTTTTATTTTTAAATATCAAAAGTGCGACAGGTCCGGACCTGTGAAATTATGTGAAAAAATGCTAGAATATATAAAATGTACCACAGGTCCGGACCTGTGAATATTTTGAGAAAAAACTTTTATTTTTAAATATCAAAAGTGCGACAGGTCCGGATCTATGGAATTACGTGAAAAAATGCTAGAATATATAAAATGTGTCACAGGTCCGGACCTGTGAATATTTTGAGAAAATACTTTTATCTCTAAATATCAAATGTGCGACAGGTCCGGACCTGTAGAATTACGTGAAAAAATGCTAGAATATATAAAATATGCCACA
Source organism: Maea johnstoni (assembly GCA_963942565.1). Lineage (NCBI taxonomy): Eukaryota > Metazoa > Annelida > Polychaeta > Spionida > Magelonidae > Maea > Maea johnstoni. Next base: position 502 of record CAWWDR010000904.1, on the reverse strand, counting down.
GGTCCGGACCTGTGAATATTTTGAGAAAAAACTTTTATTTCTAAATATCAAAAGTGTGACAGGTCCGGACCAGTGGAATTACGTGAAAAAATGCTAGAATATATAAAATATGCCACAGGTCCGGACCTGTGAATATTTTGAGAAAAAACCTTTTTTTAAATATCAAAAGTGCGACAGGTCCGGACCTGTGGAATTATGTGAAAAAATGCTAGAATATATAAAATGTGCCACAGGTCCGGACCTGTGAATATTTGAGAAAAAACTTTTATTTTTAAATATCAAAAGTACGACAGGTCCGGACCTGTGGAATTATGTGAAAAAATGCTAGAATTTATAAAATGTGCCACAGGTCCGGACCTGTGAATATTTTGAGAAAAAACTTTTATTTTTAAATATCAAAAGTGCGACAGGTCCGGACCTGTGGAATTATGTGAAAAAATGCTAGAATATATAAAATGTGCCACAGGTCCGGACCTGTGAATATTTTAAGAAAAAACTTTTA
>CAWWDR010000903.1:17500-20000 GCA_963942565.1 Maea johnstoni | reverse complement strand
CTTGACTCAAGTCTTCTATTTCTGCTCTGCCGTCTAATTCTGCCCTGCCGCCTATTTCTGCTCTGCCAAAGAACAAGTTGTTTGGCTTGACTCAATGATTGTCCAATCCGCCATATGGAGGATTGTCCAATCCTCCAAATGGCGGATTGTCCAATCCTCCAAATGGCGGATTCCAGAATCTGCGAGATGATCGATTTTGGAAGTGATTTTTTTAAAGTTCCCATATGGAAGGGCTAGTTATACAATTATATAATTATTATTTTTGGCAAGCTCTTTATTTGTGGCTACCGCTTTTACGCATTATGTCTAGGGTCTGATGAAAGAAAACACTTAAAATCTTGATTAGATAATTCTTAAAACATTCAATAAAGTTTAAAAAACAAAAAAAAAAAGGTAAAAAACATTATGTAGTTCCGATTTCCCTCAACAGGGGGAGACTGCGTCCAGTAAAGTCATGGAGACTTCATTCGAGATTATGGGCTGTAATCGCGAATGAAGTCTCCATGACGTTACTGTACGCAGTCTCCACCTGGTGGGAGAAATCGGAACTATTTTTTTTCTTGATTTTTTTCTTTTTATGGACATTGCATTAGGAAATGTCGCACGTTACTGGACACAGTCTCCCTGCCCTGATGGGAAAAATCGGAAATATATATGTTATGGTGTATAAAACACTAATTGCACATCATAGCATGCCAACACGGCATACGTTTGGGAGATGGCAGGAAGTAATAAAGATGGATTTAGGTATGAAAGTCGCCGTTTCAAGTGAGAAATCCTTGCCGTTCTTCGTGCAGACAACTTAGGATACTGTATTTTATCAAACCATATTCTCGACCGATGTATTGCGCTTTTTTTTTTTGGTGTTTAAAACACTAATTGCGTAAACACGCTGACAAAATAAGTCATACTTAGAAATAGTTCCTGCTTCGAAATTTACAATAACCCAATAGTTTGTGGTAAAACTTGGTATTGGAAAAACATATCAGGTATTTTGTCCACAGTGCTAAAAGTAATTGTCGGACAACACAATACAAGGAGATATGCACAAATATAGAACTCTTACCTAAGAATAAAAAAGACGACTAAAACAAACAAACACTTTGCACATGTTTTTGGGGCCTGCCTGGGCATGCCCGAAAGTTGCAAGCCACTCAGGGTCAGACCGTGGTTCTTGCCAGGTGCTGCGGTCTATTCCAGCAATTACAACAGGCTTAACGCGAAACAGCCTCGAAATGGCAGAAAAAGTGACGAAAAAACAAAATTACGAATTACAAATACAGTCGCAACAGGCTTACTACGAAACAGCCTCGAAATGGCAGAAAACGTGACGAAAAAACAAAATTACGAATTACAAATACAGTCGCAACAGGCTTAACACGAAACAGCCTCGAAATGGCAGAAAAGGTGACGAAAAAACAAAATTACGAATTACAAATACAGTCGCAACAGGCTTAAAACGAAACAGCCTCGAAATGGCAGAAAAAGTGACGAAGAAACAAAACTACGAATTACAAATACAGTCGCAACAGGCTTAACACGAAACAGCCTCGTAATGGCAGAAAAAGTGACGAAAAAACAAAATTACAAATTACTAATACTGTCGCAACAGGCTTAACACGAAACAGCCTCGAAATGGCAGAAAAAGTGACGAAAAAACAAAATTACAAATTACAAATACAGTCGCAACAGGCTAAACTCGAAACAGCCTCAATATGGCAGAAAAGGTGAAGAAAAAACAAAATTCAAAATTTCGAACTAAGTCCCAACAGGCTAAACTCGAAATAGCCTCAATATGGCAGAAAAAGTGACGAAAATCAAAAATTCTAAATTACGAATAAAGTCGCAAACGCGTGGAGACTTCATTCGCGGAAATTTGGAGACTTCATTCGCGGAAATCTGGAGACTTCATTCGGGCAATTTTGGAGACTTCATTCGAGCAAATTTGGAGACTTCATTCGAGCAAATTTGGAGACTTCAAAAACGTAATTTTGGAGGTTTTATTCGCGAAATATAAACGTTTTAAATATTTTCCCATACGCGGACAGAGAAGCGAATTTGAATTGACGAATTATTTGGAGACTTTATTCGCAATAACAATATGAATTCCTTCGCGCAAATTTTTGGAGACTTCATTCGAGCAAATTTGGAGACTTCATTCGCGCAAATTTGGAGACTTCATTCGAAAAATATGCAATTTTCCAATGTTGTCTCTTACGCGAACAGAGAAAAGCGCTAATTGCGGCAAACTTTTTGCCATATATGCGGAGGAGGGGGGTGCTTCTACAATACGGAATACATTTGGTCAGGCTGCGGCAATGTCCTGGCCGCAGAGGGACAAAAGTGTCGAAAGTCCCCCCTTGTGCAAATCAACGCAAAAGACAGATCTGCTGGTCGTGCCTCCCGTTCGGCTAGACACGAGGAGGAGGTGAGACTCGTTGGAGACAGCACATTCGTGTTGCCTGCCATCGGCACCGTCCTCGGAGAAGAGCGACAACTC
>CAWWDR010000903.1:7500-10000 GCA_963942565.1 Maea johnstoni | reverse complement strand
TGGCGGATTCCAGAATCTGCGAGATGATCGATTTTGGAAGTGATTTTTTTAAAGTTCCCATATGGAAGGGCTAGTTATACAATTATATAATTATTATTTTTGGCAAGCTCTTTATTTGTGGCTACCGCTTTTACGCATTATGTCTAGGGTCTGATGAAAGAAAACACTTAAAATCTTGATTAGATAATTCTTAAAACATTCAATAAAGTTTAAAAAACAAAAAAAAAAAGGTAAAAAACATTATGTAGTTCCGATTTCCCTCAACAGGGGGAGACTGCGTCCAGTAAAGTCATGGAGACTTCATTCGAGATTATGGGCTGTAATCGCGAATGAAGTCTCCATGACGTTACTGTACGCAGTCTCCACCTGGTGGGAGAAATCGGAACTATTTTTTTTCTTGATTTTTTTCTTTTTATGGACATTGCATTAGGAAATGTCGCACGTTACTGGACACAGTCTCCCTGCCCTGATGGGAAAAATCGGAAATATATATGTTATGGTGTATAAAACACTAATTGCACATCATAGCATGCCAACACGGCATACGTTTGGGAGATGGCAGGAAGTAATAAAGATGGATTTAGGTATGAAAGTCGCCGTTTCAAGTGAGAAATCCTTGCCGTTCTTCGTGCAGACAACTTAGGATACTGTATTTTATCAAACCATATTCTCGACCGATGTATTGCGCTTTTTTTTTTGGTGTTTAAAACACTAATTGCGTAAACACGCTGACAAAATAAGTCATACTTAGAAATAGTTCCTGCTTCGAAATTTACAATAACCCAATAGTTTGTGGTAAAACTTGGTATTGGAAAAACATATCAGGTATTTTGTCCACAGTGCTAAAAGTAATTGTCGGACAACACAATACAAGGAGATATGCACAAATATAGAACTCTTACCTAAGAATAAAAAAGACGACTAAAACAAACAAACACTTTGCACATGTTTTTGGGGCCTGCCTGGGCATGCCCGAAAGTTGCAAGCCACTCAGGGTCAGACCGTGGTTCTTGCCAGGTGCTGCGGTCTATTCCAGCAATTACAACAGGCTTAACGCGAAACAGCCTCGAAATGGCAGAAAAAGTGACGAAAAAACAAAATTACGAATTACAAATACAGTCGCAACAGGCTTACTACGAAACAGCCTCGAAATGGCAGAAAACGTGACGAAAAAACAAAATTACGAATTACAAATACAGTCGCAACAGGCTTAACACGAAACAGCCTCGAAATGGCAGAAAAGGTGACGAAAAAACAAAATTACGAATTACAAATACAGTCGCAACAGGCTTAAAACGAAACAGCCTCGAAATGGCAGAAAAAGTGACGAAGAAACAAAACTACGAATTACAAATACAGTCGCAACAGGCTTAACACGAAACAGCCTCGTAATGGCAGAAAAAGTGACGAAAAAACAAAATTACAAATTACTAATACTGTCGCAACAGGCTTAACACGAAACAGCCTCGAAATGGCAGAAAAAGTGACGAAAAAACAAAATTACAAATTACAAATACAGTCGCAACAGGCTAAACTCGAAACAGCCTCAATATGGCAGAAAAGGTGAAGAAAAAACAAAATTCAAAATTTCGAACTAAGTCCCAACAGGCTAAACTCGAAATAGCCTCAATATGGCAGAAAAAGTGACGAAAATCAAAAATTCTAAATTACGAATAAAGTCGCAAACGCGTGGAGACTTCATTCGCGGAAATTTGGAGACTTCATTCGCGGAAATCTGGAGACTTCATTCGGGCAATTTTGGAGACTTCATTCGAGCAAATTTGGAGACTTCATTCGAGCAAATTTGGAGACTTCAAAAACGTAATTTTGGAGGTTTTATTCGCGAAATATAAACGTTTTAAATATTTTCCCATACGCGGACAGAGAAGCGAATTTGAATTGACGAATTATTTGGAGACTTTATTCGCAATAACAATATGAATTCCTTCGCGCAAATTTTTGGAGACTTCATTCGAGCAAATTTGGAGACTTCATTCGCGCAAATTTGGAGACTTCATTCGAAAAATATGCAATTTTCCAATGTTGTCTCTTACGCGAACAGAGAAAAGCGCTAATTGCGGCAAACTTTTTGCCATATATGCGGAGGAGGGGGGTGCTTCTACAATACGGAATACATTTGGTCAGGCTGCGGCAATGTCCTGGCCGCAGAGGGACAAAAGTGTCGAAAGTCCCCCCTTGTGCAAATCAACGCAAAAGACAGATCTGCTGGTCGTGCCTCCCGTTCGGCTAGACACGAGGAGGAGGTGAGACTCGTTGGAGACAGCACATTCGTGTTGCCTGCCATCGGCACCGTCCTCGGAGAAGAGCGACAACTCTTCCCCACATGGCGATGTAGTGACCACCTGGCTGCGAAGCACTTGAGCCTCCAGCACGCGGTCCAGACGTCTTACGGCCCCGAGCGGCATTGAACGATCGGTCTCTGAGAGAAAACTTGTTTTCTAACTCATTACCGTGCCTGATTGGTCTTGCGAAGTCCGTC
>CAWWDR010000902.1:10000-14398 GCA_963942565.1 Maea johnstoni | reverse complement strand
TAAAGCTTAATACACTAAATTCACTTTTAACCATAATTACTACCAGTGCTGTTTATTACTCACTATTTTCCATTCAAAATGGCAATTTCAATTTTTTTCTTTGACCTTGACCTCTGACCTTTAAAATGTCGTCAAATAACTGGAGATATCTTTTTGGAAATTCTCACCCAAAAAGTGGGTAGAACCCACTATGTCGCCAAGAATTAACAGGGCCCTCCCACAGAACCCCTTTTTTGATGCAGAAGATGATAGACTAGTAAGATATGAAAATAAAAGTTCTGCTCTATATAATATGCGTTTTAGAATGGCAGTTCCGGGCGAGGCTGAACTAAGGGAGTCAAGATGATAAAGCTTAAGACAAACACTGTCAACCCTACGTCGCCTTTCTCATTCCCCCTTAATATAACCCCCAAGATTAATGGTGATTTCCTAGGCAAGCTATGAGAAACTGTCCGTCTGCCACACTTCCACTGACTGTCAGAAGTAAATCTTTCACTAATGGTGTTCGGGGGGACAGCGCCGATCTGTCAAGCTCTGGGTAAGGCGTCCGGGACCGTGAGATTTCCCCGAGACAATTTATTGGCCCCATGCAAGATCAAAACAACCACAGTTCTAGCCTAGTCTAGGGCAACCATTTCTTACTTCTTTGTTTATTATATGAATATTATACCAACTCAAAACAGTCTATCCTGATTTAGTTCTGAATTTGTTCACCAGGCGGCCACATGCGAGATCAGAATAACCACAGTTCTAGCCTACCACAATGCCACGCATTTTGTATTTCTTTGTATATTATACATGAATATTGTACCAACTCAAACTGAGTCTACCCTGATTTTGCTCACCAGGTAGCCAATGTGAGATCTCAGTGGTCCCATGAAAGATCAGAACAACCATGGACCTGGCCTAGCCCTATGCCAAGCATTTCTTACTTCTTTGTATATTTTACACGAATATTATACCAACTACAAACTGAGTCTACCCTGATTCAGTTCTGAATTTGCTCACCAGGTAGCCAATGTGAGATCTCAATGGTCCCATGAAAGATCAGAACAACAATAGACCTAGCCTAGCCCTATGCCAAGCATTTCTTACTTCTTTGTATATTTTACACGAATATTATACCAACTCCAAACTGAGTCTACCCTGATTTAGTTCTGAATTTGCTCACCAGGGGGGGGGGGGGGGGGCACTGTCAGATCTGAATGGCCCCATGCAAGGGCAGAACAACCAAAGTTCTAGCCTAGTGAAGGCCAATTATTTCTCACTTCTTTGGATATATTATACATATATATATATATATATATATATATATATATATATATATATATATATATATATATATATATATATATATATATATATATATATATTATACCAATTCATAACTGAGTCTACCCTGATTTAGTTCGGAATTTGCTCACCAGGTGGCCACTGTGAGATCTCTCCAGGTGCGTGATTCTGTCCAGGTTGACCACCGTAGCAACACTGTACTCAATTATTCAACAGTGTTCTGGAATGGAACCTATCTGCTACGAAAACAGTAGGGGGTCATATTAGTGCAACTACCACTCTTTTTCTTCTTCTTCTTCTTGGTCTTCTTCTTCCTCTTCGATTTCCTCTTCTTCTACTACTACCATTACTACTACTACTACTACTACTACTACTACTACTACTACTACTATTACATATTACATTACTGATACATGTACCACATGTTCTACTACTACTACAACTACTACTACTACTACTACTACTACTACTACTATTGGTACATTAGAAAGAGTACAATGGTGTAAACAATGTCCTAACATGTAGGGAAGTGTGTGTGTGTCTGTATCTTCATAACTGCCTAACTCGATTTTCCGTAGCAAACACGACAAGACAACGAGCGAGATGTCAGTGGTACGCGGAGCTGACTGTAAATCAGTCCCAATAATGTATGACAAGACACACACGCCCTGCATCCCAGCCGGCACCCACGACGACTTGGTTTAGTCTAAAACACGGAAGCTGCCCGCGCTGGAACGCATACTCCACCAGCGGCGTCAATTAGAAGTGACAGTTATGCCATTTTCCACAGGGAAAAGTGAGGCTTGCCACTTCCAGTGGACTCTTTTCATAACTTTGCCCGGCTCTAGCCATCAATCAGGCGAGTAATTGGTGGAGAAAGTGGTGATTTTTCATACTCTAGCCCCTAATATTCCCTGGCATTGGAGCCAACAGTCTTTCCACAATGATTGACGCCCAACATAGGGTGCTCGACGAAAAGAGAACTTGAGAAACTCAACTAACGCAATATCTGAGAAGTGGTATGTGCTTAATAGTAGTAGTAGTAGTAGTAGTAGTAGTAGTAGTAGTACTTCTTCTTCTACTACTACTACTACTACTACTACTACTACTACTACTACTACTTCTACTACTACTACTGCCACTACTACTACTACTACTACTACTACTACTACTACTACTACTACTACTACTTCTTCTTCTTCTACTACTACTTCTACTACTACTACTACTACTACTACTACTACTACTACTACTACTACTACTACTACTACTACTACTACTACTACTACTTAATCATCAGTAGATAGCACTTTCTGAAATATCCGGAAAGTGAATATTTTAGTTTGAATGGTATGTGTGCTATCCAGAGATAATGTCCAACTAGCCGGGATTCATGCAGAATTCCCAGCTGCAATTATCAACTTATTAACCAATCAGCGGCCAGCATTTGCCTGGTGTCCTGAAATTAACTCCTTCAACTTTCAATTTACATCAAATAATGTAAGATCAGAATGACGGGCCTATTGAGAGTATTGTACGGCTCCAGTGAAGACCTGCATTATTATATACCAGTCTAATTGTATGCGTGGTACTTGACTATGAGCGTTTAACCAACTCTTCAATATCAATAGAACTGAGGGTCTTTGACATCTCTGAAGAATTCTAATTTGAAATAGTCAATATTAGTTATTTTCAATTTCAAACCAATCGCTTGTCTTCCGAGGGTGAGTCATCGGCAAGCATAATAGGCCAGACCAGTTTCCTATCACCAGATATAGAAAAGCACCAGAAATCATAGGGTTCTATTTTCATTTTTTTTATCTTTCTTATATATTTTTTTATTTTCATTTTTTTATGATTATTTCATTTTTATTTCATTTTTATTTTACTTTATTTCTATTTTATTTTTTATCTTATTTTCATATTATTTTTTATTGTGTTTTCATTTTATTATTCCTTTCATTTATTTTTCAAATTTTGTTTCTATCTTTTATTTCTCTTCTCTTTATTTTCATTTAATAATATTTTATATCATCTATTTTATAATTTTGTTCTACTTTATTCAGTATTATTGTTTACATTTTTTCATTTCCATTTAGTTCTTTTTCTTCTTCTTTATTTCTCTTATAGTTAACTATTGAAAAATGAGCACCAACCAAAAATAAATTGTATGTGAGTAAGTTTGGCACAGGTAAAGTCATTTCGCAATAACAATAGAAACTAATCTATCGCTAAGAATCATCTTGTTTCTCATAGTAGTATACAAAGTAAGGGTGCTAGTTTTGGAACGTGATTTCCCATTATCGACCAAAATCCTCTCAATGAGAATGTCCTAAATACATTAACATGATAAACAACACACTAAAATAGCTTTTTGATATCGCCATTCAACCCTATGTTTTATTACTACGTCCAAGGTCTATTCTGTCTCATGAATTATGTTACCTGATAGCAATTCACCCTATGTGATACTTAGCAACATTTTACACAAAATCGTCACAGAATGTTCATCTATATGGTCCTCTTCCGTGTGGTTTGTGTAGTATCTCTTTCGTTTGTCTGCTGTCTTGACAATCTATACACCTCTTACCATCTTGTCTATTTTGTCCTACATGAGTATGATAGTACTGTTATGTAAAATCCATAATAAAACCTACTACTACTACTACTACTACTACTACTACTACTACTACTACTTCGACTACGATGACGACTACTACTACTACTACTACTACTACTACTACTACTACTACTACTACTACTACTACTACTATAATTTTGTGAATCTAATCACACCAAGAACTCGACACAATTTAGAAAACTTTGATATCTAATGGGAAAGTAGTTCTGTTCAATTTCCTTTAGGAGCATAACTTTGATGGGTTTATGGCAGTTTCTTATGACCAGTCTAGTGATAGGAAACAAGACACGCTAAGTAAGTAATAGCCCCAAGGATGGTCAGTGTGCTTCATTATGACTTCCTCGATTTTTGCATAAGGTTTCCACTTTTGACGCGGTTGGCATACGACGGCGCCAAATTGGACGGACTCCAAATTAATACTTCAATAAGCTGGCACGAATTGAAACTTTCTTTGATTTTCACCA
>CAWWDR010000901.1:5000-25000 GCA_963942565.1 Maea johnstoni | reverse complement strand
GAAAATATATCTAGGATCACCATGAAATTATTTCAACAGCAGGACTAGCAATATCAGGATTACGGCTCCTCGTAGTGCAAGTAGCGTAAACATAGACTACAGTTGGCTGTCGTATCCCTTTAGCTAAGGATTGACACTGGTCTTCTTGTTTAATGTGCATCGGCTGGTAGTGGGCACTTTTATAAATACCCTTGCGTATATAAACGTTTATGGTTCTACGAGACGTTGACCATGGAAGGAAGGGAGGAATTGGCTTTTACGTCGCTTTCAACAGCTTAGGTCATATGGCGACAAAATTGAAAGTCGGAACATGAAAAAAATTTACTTTCTTTCACGAAGGATCCAAAGTTGTCATTCAGTAGCAGAAGCACCAAAGACGGCCCTCTTCAACGGCGCACATTTATAGAGCGACCAAGCCGACGCACTTTTGGGGATCTAGCGAGGATTCAAACCTGCGACCTCACGCTTATAACAGGCATCGTAATCACTCGACCACGTCGGCTGCAGTCCTTGATAACTAATGCATTTTTAGTAATCCATTATTGCCTGTTGACTGCACAGAGAATCTGACGACTTGAAATTATCGCCCCATTTAAAGCATAATTTGGAAAGTATTCAAACACAAAAAGCATAAATCAGAATACAACGATAACTCTCTTTGTAAAGTTTTGTGGTTCTGCGCATTATTCCTAATACTTGACAGTATCATAGAGAAGGACGACTCCATTCAAGATAAACATAGGTGCACGATGTTCATAAACAAGCAAATGTCAACATATCCTACGATATGTTTCAAGCGATTGTACGGATTGGTTCACGTCTTGTTATTCCAACTTGCATAAATCTGAACACGTGGAATGATGGGTAACTAAAGAGGTACATAAAGTGTTTATTTTTACTTGGGTATGCTTAATACACATGAAGTGTTTGGTTTTAATTGGGTATGCTTAATACACATGAAGTGTTTGGTTTCACTTGGGTATGCTTAATACACATGAAGTGTTTGTTTTTACTTGGGTATGCTTAATACACATGAAGTGTTTGTTTTTACTTGGGTGTGCTTAATACACATGAAGTGTTTGGTTTTACTTGGGTATGCTTAATACACATGAAGTGTTTGGTTTTACTTGGGTATGCTTAATACACATGAAGTGTTTGTTTTCACTTGGGTATGCTTAATACACATGAAGTGTTTGGTTTCACTTGGGTATGCTTAATACACAGTTTTGTTCCTCCGTATACATCGTTAAAAATGTCTGGTGTTTTGTGATTTCCATCATGAACTCAAAACGACTTCAAGCTTGAGAGCTTTGCATATTACCACTTACTCGAATGGTACAGGTCAGTGCATATGGTGTTAAAAAACTTCTCAATAAATCGGCTGCATGTAAGGACATGAATTGAAGAATTAAAGAAAAGATTGTTCAGTGTACTTTTCCCGGTTACTAATGATAACATAAACTTAAATTTGTTAATTTCGGTCGGTGCGCTCGTTATCGAGAAGTTCTAACGAGACTAACACCTGAACATACATTTTTCTCAGGTGGGAATATGAATAACTCTTAATAATTAAGGTAGTATATAGTGTTCACTTATTTCTTTGCAAAGTGCACAACGTAAATTGCGTACATTGTTTGCTATCAACATATGGCCTAAAACGTTCAGTAACATGAATACCTCGGGTGACAGACAGTTCAACTTTACAAACCCTGCAATGCTATTGGTCAACTCAACTGCCAATCATTCAGTAGAAGCCAATGCGTCGACCAATACGAATCTAGGAGCAGTAGGTTTTTTTGACCAAACTAGGGAATTTACCGAGTTTAAAGTCGCCTACATCTTGAATGAATATAAGTACTATGCTCTCATGGTTTTGTCCCTAATTGGAAATAGTCTTTGCTTGGCTGTTTTGAAAAAACGAATGCAGACTAGCTCGGCGTGTTTTTACATGGGAAACCTTGCCATCTGGGACACGGTGACAATCTGGTCACGTGGGATCCATTTTATAGGCACGGCCTTTTTTATTCCTGAGTATGGCGACATAGGCTGTAAGATTTCCACTTTCCTAACCAACTTTTCGATATATTACGCAATATGGATCTTGGTTGCCATGACAATGGAACGATTCATCGCGGTGGCGTATCCCTTTAAGGTGGCCACGATGTGCACGGTGCGTAGAGCCAAGATAACGGTTATCGTTTTGGCGGCCATCTTTTTCCTGGTGAACTTGCAATATTTCGTTTCTGTAACATCCGTAGCGGGCCCGCCTTTTCAGTGCGCATATCGAGAGCCCTTTCATGACTTTTCTATTTCTGTGTGGACGTGGGTCGATATGTCAATATACGCCATTTTGCCGCTCATTCTTGTCTTAACCTTAAACATCATGATAATCTCGAAAGTTGGTCTCGCCCAACGAGAAAAGGCGAGATTACAGAATCAGAGCGCCAAAACGGACAACCAATCAGCATCGATCACTGTAATGCTTGTCACTGTTTCTGTGACGTTTTTGCTGCTCGTTTCGCCTTTCACGGTTTTCTATATCTATTCTTCTCTTTACTGGAAGTTCACTGCCGACCCCCATACCTATGCCCGGTACCTCTTAGGGTATACTACTGTCTATTTGCTGACCGACCTCAATCACTGTGTTAATTTCCTGTTGTATTTTCTCAGTGGCAAGGCTTTTCGTGAAGATTTTAAACGATTATTGTGTAAGTCCCCTAGTAGAGGTACCAGTAGGGGTGGTATGAGCACTTCCGTCACATCCCTGAGTGCAACGCCCTCTAACGGAGCCCCTAAAACTATTAGTGATGAAGGCGGGAGAAGCTTTAGCACTGGACGAATCTAAAAGATTTGAACCCGTCTCTTAACTAGACTCATATTCTGTGTACATTATATTACATACATGAATACGTACTTACATACACAAATACATACACTTAGTCATACAGTGCCGACATTCAATTCCCTCACTAATTGCCTGAGCATTATGCACGACCACATGCCCGAATGCCACCTAGTTTCCTAGGCATGGATGCATGGATAACCTCACTACTGAGTACAGCTTTGTTTCGCAAGCCACGTGGGGCATTGGTGTGCTTGGCGCGTGTGTCTGACATGTTATCCATTGGAGTGTGTACGACCAGGCACTGGCAGACGTACGGTCGACTGCTTCAGGAATTAAAGGTCTGTGCTGTACATACATACACGCGTACATACTTGTTTATATACATATATATTACTAGCTCATGTAACAATTATCTCCCTTCATGCGTGTAAACAATTATGTAACTGGTAGTATGTCGACGATCTGTTTACAATCTCCCTTATCCTCATTGAGGATTGCTGTAAAATGTTAATGCTATTTAACCCATTTATGCTTAGAGGTCTCCATGACTGGTCTCGTCTGTATCTAAGATAAAATTGAATGTTACTCAGAAATTAAGATCCAGATCACAAGATATTTGAAGGAGAGTTATGGGTTTGGTTCTGATCAACATATTTCCTTGAAATATTTTCCTGTGGAATCTGTGGTTGGATGGATATCTTTAAAATGGCCAGGCATGTTTTGGCTGTTGTAAGCATGAAAGTGTTAATACTGGGTCTACATATGTTGTCTTGGTGTGTACGATTGTATATCATATAGATGTGATTTGTTTTTACATTTATAGATACTGTAGAACACATATATGACGCGTGTCCCACATATAGAGAATTGGGGAATTTTCGCATCATAGCGTATCTTTATGTTAGCGACGGTAGCCGCCGCTGATAGCGCCAGTACAGTAAGAAAAAAGTACAGCGCTTTTATATATAGCGAAGCGGAACCACACGCTATGTACGCTATATATAAACAGACGCTAACATTGTGTGTTCTACATATGATGGTTTATCAAATTGAAATGTCACCTGTTTTTCTCGCATAAAAAGATATAGTAAAAAGTATGCCCTTTATACATGAAAAGGAACATGGTCATGATCATGCTTAGAGATCACTTTGAAAAAAGCCTTGTAGAACTGTAAGGTTGATGAATGCAGAGCAAATCTTAACCCTTCCAATGCTGAGGCAACTTTCCTCCAAAGCACAAAAAAGCCAAAAATCTTTGAAAAAAGTCTAAACCCTGTCATGTTGGTACTCATTGGAAAGCTCTCGCTGAGTACTCTCAGATGAGTACCCATGTGCCAGGGTTTCCGTTATGTTTCAAGGTTTTTGTATAATTTTGTAATGGTCAAATTATCGACTAGCAACATAAGGGTTAATACAGTATGACCCTGCAGCAATTTACGCATATAGTGTAGCAGCAGAGGCCCAAAAACTGGCTTATTTTAGGAGTAACCCCAACCTGTGTTAGACCAAGCAGCATCATACATCAAATGAAAGCTAAGAATCCCAGGATTCAGAAACTGCATGATGCCGGAACCGAAAAGTTGTACAAACCAAGCTATAGCACCGTTTCCATGGCAACCTTTTTTAAGTAGTTAAAACACTGAAAAAATACTCTCCAATTAAATTCTTATTTGGTGGCCTTCTTACCAATATTCCTGATTCAAATTACTCTTCATGACTGATAAGGTTCTTGTCTAGGGAAAAAAAGTAAAATGAAATATTTTGGTAGTGTTTGCACTGAGTGACCTCACATTTAGGGTACATATGTAGAAACGTGTAAAAGTTGAGTACTTTTGGACTTTAAAGTTTTAATAAAAGACTCATATGAAGTTGTTCAGGCAAACAATATATATTTTCAGAAAGTAGACACTGTAAGCTTTCATTTGATGTATTATTAGACCCCTGGCACCTTTTGGTACTAAAAATATGGCTTCATACATAGTATCTGTAGTTGGGACTATACACACCAATTTGGTGAAAACTCTCCCAATGATTACCTCACTCTAGTTTTGTGGCTTCATAGCATTATTCTTCATTCAAATTACTCGACAGTCAATACAGCCTTGTCTAGTAAAATAAGTGAAGGCAAATTTTAAAGGTGTGTTTGTACTGGGTAACCCCTTGTTTAGGGTAAATATGCAGAAATTGCCAAAAACATTGTATTTTTTATTTTATTTTGTTTTAATTAAAGGCATATACGAGATTGTGCAGGTGCACAATACATTTTCTTCATAAAGAAGACATCATGAGTCTGCATTTCATTATTATTAGATCCTTTTCACAATTGTGGATTGTGAATAGCGGCTATTTACAACCAATTGGTGAAAATTAAGTCACCCAATGACCATCTCATTCTAGTTTTGTGGCTATTTAGGATTATTCTTCATTCAAATTACTCTTTAGAGTTAATGAGGTAGTTGTCTAGTGATATCATTTAAGACAAATGGTAAAGAAGTGTTTGTACTGAGTGATCTCATGTTTAGGGTAAATGTGATGAAACGGGGAAAATGGTGTATTTCTGGAGTGTTATGTTTTAGTAGAAGACATATGAGATTGTGCAGGCAAACACTAACTCTGTGCAGAAGGTAGACACTATGAGCATTCATTTCATGTGTTATTCTATTCATTTGAGCACTTTTGTTTCTAGAAATATGGCTTCATTCATGATAGCTCTAGTGAGGACTATGTACAACAACTTGGTAATAACTTACTTAATAACCATCTCATTCTTTCTTTCCACTCATGGTACTTTGAATAACATTTACCAATACAACCTGATATGAAATGATACTAATGTGGATATCCATTTGAACTGAGTGACCTTTACTTTTGGTAAATA
This sequence comes from Maea johnstoni, assembly GCA_963942565.1. Lineage (NCBI taxonomy): Eukaryota > Metazoa > Annelida > Polychaeta > Spionida > Magelonidae > Maea > Maea johnstoni. Next base: position 19,277 of record CAWWDR010000901.1, on the reverse strand, counting down.
ATGTCCTATGACCTTATACCTGATATCATATTGTATGAGATATTTTTGAAGGTGAAAGGGATCATCAATTCACCTAAAACCTACTTTGTACTGAAGTGGGTTGTTGTTGCACAGTGTTTCAGTCTTGGGGCTCCAACCTCCAACTATAGCTACCCCCCCCCTAACTATAAGACAAGCTGACAAATATATTTGGAATTTCAATTATCTTCACCTTTTCTTATAATATTGCAGCTAAGTCATGGTTTGCCAGCTGTGACAGGTGGCGTAAACTGTAGTATCCAGCGGAAAAACTGTCTAACCTAATTCACTGACAACTTTCTAACATGCCCCGGCCAGGATTTGCGAGATACCTAGCAGTCTTTGGCAATGCCTTAGACCACACGGCCATTTGACCAATAGATCATGGAGATATCTAAGCACAGGTCATCTCCAAACATAACTACCTCACTCCAACCTATAATACAAGCAGAAATTTAAAACTTTGAGAGATAGCATCACAGGTCTCCCACAACCATGACTACCCCCTCCCCCAGCCCATATTACAAGCTGACGAATTTATCATTGAGAAATATAAGCACAGGTCAACCCCACCATAGCTACTCCCCCCCCCCCCCCCCCAAACCCATCATATAAGCTGACAAATACATCATTGAGTGATCAAGACATAGGTCATCTCATGACCATACCACATCCCCTGGACCCCTCTCCCCCCCATCCACATACAAGTAGACAAGTGAAGATTGTTAACCACAACCATACCTTACCCTCACCCCAATAGAAGCTGATAAACAGACAGCAACATAGGCCACCCTCAGCCATGCTCACCAACCACAGCACAGGTCACACCCAAACCACACCTACCCAAACACCTCATATTAGTATAAGTGAATCATTTAGTTTAGTGATTGCACAAAGGTCATCCCAAACACTCTTCCTCTAATCCCTTTAGCAACCTCATATATCCAACCTCAAAAACCTACCCCTCACCCTTGCCCCTGTGGCCCCTCAGTACAAGCTGATCAATGAACCATTGAGAGATTGCTACCTGAGTGAACCAAACAATCCCACTACAACCCGCCTGTCATAGTGCGGTTGAAAACAAAAATGTCAGGACGTCTCGAGGGGAAATCAGAACTAGCAAAAGCAATGGTGCATGTGTAGTCTCGTCGTGGATGACATTAAAACAAACAATACACCCTCATCTAAATGCCAGGATCGTTATGATGTTGGAGGTATACGAGCAAACAAAAGAGATGAACTTAATGCTCCCAATTCCATAAAATAAGCATTTGAACATTTTAACCCTTATGCTACTGGCTGCTAATTTTGGTAATACAAAATGATGCAAAATATCTGAAAAATGATTGAACCCCTGGCACATAGGTACTCATTATGATTGGAGAGTACTCAGTGAGAGCTATCTAATGAATACCTACTTGACAGGGTGACTGTTTTCAAGAACTGAGTCCTTGTGCTTTGGACGAAAGTAGCTCCAGCAGAGGGCTAAGTGGAAGGAGCGCAACGTCTTATATATCTTATCTATTCCAATGATTGGCAATATAGAAGAATGGTAGATTATATTATTGACCCACCGTGTGAGGCGGACCTATGTTAATTGGAAACGGAATTTTGTTTGTCGTCGTTTTTCTAGGCAAAATCCTCACTAGCCTAATGGACGCAGAGAGCGGAGTATTCGGGGGTAACAATGGCTAACCACCCAATGTCACAAGTAGCCAGATCACTTCTCTCAAGCTGGACTTGAACCCCTGCTATATTTGTTTATTTGGACCTCTATGCAGTGGTGTGACGTATCTCCTATATAAGTATACAAACTGAATTCTTTACAGAAATTATCTAGAGACAAGGATCTGGACTGTTATATTAATCTTACCCTTCAAATTTGGAGAATCCAAATTTATATGAATATACAGTTTTCACCAAATTGGTGTATATAGTCCCGACTACAGGTACTATATATGAAGCGTATTTTCAGTACCAAAAGGTGCCAGGAGTCTTATTATACATCAAATGAAAGCTTACAGTGTCTTCTTTCTGAAAATATATATTTTTTTGCCTGAACAACTTCATATGAGTCGTTCGTAAAAACTTTAGAGTCCAAAAATACTCAATTTTTACGCGTTTCTACTTATGTACCCTAGATGTGAGGTCACTCAGTGCAAACACTACCAAAATATTTCATTTAACTCTTTCTCACTAGACAAGAACCTTATCAGTCATGAAGAGTAATTTGAATTAGGAATATTGGTAAAAAGGCCACCAAATAAGAATTTAATTGGAGAGTATTTTTTCAGTGTATGAACTACTTAAAAAAGGTTGCCATGGAAACAGTGCGATAGCTTGGTTTGTACAACTTTTCGGTTCTGGCATCATGCAGTTTCTGAATCCTGAGATTCTTAGCTTTCATTTGATGTATGATGCTGCTTGGTCTACCGCCGGTTGGGGTCCATCCCCAATTCTGGTCATTTGCTGCTACACTAATAGGTGAAACATAATGCATCACTCTATGATAATAGAGATTGAAATATTTTCTTTTATACTCACTGTCACGTTTTAACAGTTTGCATATTGTCCGTCTTTATTGTAGTGAACATGATATATGCATAGATTTATGTTATTATTTATGATTCAAATACGATATGCAATAAAAATCTCTTTATGTACTAAAAAATGTACAACAATGCAATTTCTGAAAGTAACTTGGCTTTAATGACGTAATGTACTTTTAAATGTTAAACACCCTAGCTTATCTATTAAATAGAACAGTTGTGTAATTTGCTAGTAGGTATGTCATTGTTTTTAGGGATACTTTTTAATCTAAGGCGAACGCCATTTGTTAATGCTTGTATGTTGTATTGCATGTAATAAACATATACGAAAAAAATATTCTCCTCTATTGTACATTATTAATCAGAGGAGTCGAGCAAATGCGCAGAAAATAGATAAAAATTCTCCATCAACGGAGAATGAAAGGTATAAAGAGAATGTGAGGTGAAACCGTAACATTTGTGGTTCTGGCAGCTTAGGGAACAAAGGCTCAAAAAGCGTTGGTTATACCGTACATATAACCTACACTTTTCGAGGCCTGTGATGCGAAGAAGGCAGGCAACTTTGGTACAAACATACATACATACATATACACAAACACACACACACACATATATGTATATATATATATATATATATATATATATATATATATATATATATATATATATATATATATACACACATTTATATATATATATATATATATATATATATATATATATATATATATATATATATATATATATATATATATAAGTCAAAGTTACACAGAGACATGGAGAGGCTTTTCTGAACTCGGTCATGATGGTAGACGATAATATCTTTCTGTTATTATATTTTACTGCCATCGAGAGAAATTCAAACTATCAATGGCTAGGTGTCTTCTTGAAAGATATTGTTTGTTGACGTGTCTTTGTGTTTTATATATAGAAAAAGTAAAAAGTAAAGTGTGTAAACAAAATGTGTAAACAAAATGAATCAAAACGCCAAAGAAGTGAAGATTAGATTATTCCCAGGTCTGTCCTAATGGTTCTATTAACTAGTTTCCCCCATAACTGGCACGAATTTCGGCCATCAATATACTTCTTTATCAATCTGGATCGTCATGTCCGAAAACATATATAAAGGTAAAGATGATTGGGTCCAAAAGGTCATTGCTTAGGAAGGCCGAAATGTATAACTATGTTGTTTTGGAGTACAAAAAGGTTTCATATAACTCTATTGTGAATATATATATGTATTTATCGACATCAACATATAATTGATTTTATTAACGATTTGTAGCACTTTGTAAATCAACATCTATTGTCACTGTATTCATAGATAAAGAATAAGTACATATTTGATCCATTGTTCGTGTGTTTGTTGAACGTCACTCTAGGTCAAAACTTACCTCTCTTGGAAGCCTTCATTTTCCTGTCTTTTTAAACAGCATCAATTACACATAAAATGACCACAATTATAGACTAAGGTAATAAGAACTATAACACCAATAATTAGATGTAGATACTCTGTTTATTTCATGTGAAAAATGTATTTAATTTTACAAACTCATGCTCATACTGTTACACGCTCATAAATCAAGATGTCTGAGATTTCTCGAAGCAGTTGTAATGATAATATTATGTTCTGTCCAGTGTATAGACTTAACTCTGAAAATAAAATTGGTTGCGCACAGGTACCAAACAACTAGATGGGATTATGATGTTCACCCTCCTGTTGAACCCAGAGTGCACCCACACAGCCTGATCTTATATATATATATATATATATATATATATATATATATATATATATATATATATATATATATATATATATATATATATATATGTATATGTATATATATATATATATATATATATATATATATATATATATATATATATATATATATATGTATACTCATCAATAAGAGGGGTCTGAAGTGTTGTTTTTCATCCCACCAGGAGCATTAGCTATTTTATCAACTATTTCTTATAACAATGCTTCTTCGCCAAGAGATATCAATGTATGTCGAATCATCTGTACGCAGATGTGGGTAGGTCAGGTTATTGCAATTGCATGCCTTGACTACAGAATTTAGAATTTTGAATATCGTTATACTGACAAGGCAAGGGATGGATGTAGGTGATGGAGGAAACTGGGGTACACTGTACCGACATGTAGACAGCAATAGCTTCATTTTTTTATGAATTGCACAATTTATCTTTTAAACAAAGTTATATCTTCATCTAATTATTTTCAAGGTTTAATCGGGAGTGCCCGCCCCTCATTGCACTGTGAAGAAAGTCGTCCATCGAGCTGCTGAGGAACCAGGAGAAAACCACTGCAACTGGAACAGAAATAAATGTAGCCCACGTCATTGTGATTTAAGCATAGAATTCAGAATGTCACAAGTTTCTTTCTGGCCCTGCACTTCAGTTGTTAAAATTTGTTTTTTCATTTGTCTCAGCACGAGGTGACAGAGGCACTTTTGTGTATGATACCAACACACATGAGACAGATGTTCTGATGCCACCTATAGGTCATTGGCAGTACTATCTCAGCGCGAGGTGATAGAGGCACTGTCTGTGTATAATACCAACCCACATGAGACAGACGGTCTGACGCCACCTATAGGTCAATGGCAGTACTATCTCAGCGCGAGGTGGTAGAGGCACTGTCTGTGTATAATACCAACACCCATGAGACAGACGTTCTGATGCCACCTATAGGTCATTGGCAGTACTATCTCAGCACGAGGTGGTAGAGGCACTCTTTGTGCATAATACCAACACACATGAGACAGAAGTTCTGATGCCACCTATAGGTCATTGGCAGTACTATCTCAGCAGAGGCACTGTCTGTGTATAATACCAACACACGATAACGACCTTCTGACACCACCTATAGGTCATTGGCAGTACTATCTCAGCGCGAGGTGGTAGAGGCACTGTCTGCATATAATACCAACACCCATGAGACAGACGTTCTGATGCCACCTATAGGTCATTGGCAGTACTATCTCAGCGCGAGGTGGTAGAGGCACTGTCTGTGTATAATATCTACACCCATGAGACAGACGTTCTGATGCCACCTATAGGTCATTGGCAGTGCTATCTCAGCGCGAGGTGGTAGAGGCACTGTCTGTGAATAATACCAACACACATAAGACAGACCTTCTGACACCACCTATCGGTCATTGGCAGTACTACCTTTGCTTAGCTAATTCATGGGAGGTAGTTGACTTACAGGGGAATTCTAGCATCACGCATTTCATGCAAGACTTTCTGCAGGAACTCAGCAATAATGGGTCACTTTTACTTTTACTTGTTATTACCGCTCACTTTCTTTTACTGCATTATAGTGAATAGAATTTAGATCAAATTGTTAAGTGTAATTAACACGTCTTGCATTTTTCGGGCCTTGTGAGATCCCTTTTACAGTAAAGATATTTTATTACTGTACCAGTTGACCAGTCACCTGCTAGCAACTGGCCGAACAGCTGCTCCGGCATGCCCTCCAGCGTTGACACGGTGATTAGTAACGCATATCTCTGACCACCCATTTAGCTGTATATTTAGCCTATATTTACCGTGGCGATGCACGGGAGCTAGGGTGGCAATCGGTCATTCATGTTAAATGTCTGACTGCCCATATGTTTAGTGGAAGAATTATTCGTTTTTACAGTATGTGTCAAAACGGCTTTTTTTTATTTGCTTGCTTCCGTACTTCGAATGGTTCCAAGAAAACAGAAGCCAGGAACTTCAAAGAAAGTCATTGTTTTTGAAACAGCAAGGAATCACTTAGCTGCGAACACCGAGGTTACAAGTGTATACTGTATTGCGTTGAGATTGAAGCCAGCAGATGAAAAGAAATGCATTGTGTTTGAAATATAAGTAATCTTACACCCGCAACTGAGAAGATATCTTGGATCACCATGAAATTATTTCAACAGCAGGACTAGCAATATCAGGATTACTGCTCACCGTAGTGCAAGTAGCGTAAACATAGACTACATTTGGCTGTCGTATCCCTATAGCTAAGGATTGACACTGGTCTGAGTTCCTGTTTAATGTGCATCGGCTGCTAGTGAGTCCTTTTATAAGTACCCTTGCATATATTAACGTTTATGGTTCTGCGAGACGTTGACCATGCATGGAAGAAAGGAAGGAATTGGCTTTGACGTCGCTTTCAACAGCTTAGGTCTTATGGTGACAACATAGAAAGCCGGAACCTGTACTTTCCTTCACGAAGGATCCCAAGTTGTCATTCAGTAGCAGAAGCACCAAAGACGGCCCTCTTCAACGGCGCACATTTATAGAGCGACCAAGCCGACGCACTTTTGGGGATCTAGCGAGGATTCAAACCTGCGACCTCACGCTTATAACAGGCATCGTACCACTCGACCACGGCGGCTGCAGTCCTTGATAACTAATGCATGTTTAGTAATCCATTATTGCCTGTTGACTGCACAGAGAATCTGACGACTTGAAATTATCGCCCCATTTAAAGCATAATTTGGAAAGTATTCAAACACAAAAAGCATAAATCAGAATACAACGATAACTCTCTTTGTAAAGCTTTGTGGTTCTTCACATTATTCCTACTTGACAGTATCATAGAGCAAGACGACTCCATTCAAGATAAACATATAGGTCCACGATGTTCATAAACAAGCCAATGTCACCATATCCTACGATATGTTCAAGCGATTGGTTCACGTCTTGTTATTCTAACTTGCATAAATCTGAACACGTGGAATGATGGGTAACTAAAGAGGTACATAAAGTGTTTGTTTTTACTTGGGTATGCTTAATACACATGAAGTGTTTGTTTTTACTTGGGTATGCTTAATACACATGAAGTGTTTGTTTTTACTTGGGTATGCTTAATACACATGAAGTGTTTGGTTTTAATTGGGTATGCTTAATACACATGAAGTGTTTGGTTTCACTTGGGTATGCTTAATACACATGAAGTGTTTGGTTTTAATTGGGTATGCTTAATACACATGAAGTGTTTGGTTTTAATTGGGTATGCTTAATACACATGAAGTGTTTGGTTTCACTTGGGTATGCTTAATACACATGAAGTGTTTGGTTTTAATTGGGTATGCTTAATACACATGAAGTGTTTGGTTTCACTTGGGTATGCTTAATACACATGAAGTGTTTGGTTTCACTTGGGTATGCTTAATACACAGTTTTGTTCCTCCGTATACATCGTTAAAAATGTCTGGTGTTTTGTGATTTCCATCATGAACTCAAAACGACTTCAAGCTTGAGAGCTTTGCATATTACCACTTACTCGAGTGGTACAGGTCAGTGCATATGGTGTTAAAAAACTTCTCAATAAATCGGCTGCATGTAAGGACATGAATTGAAGAATTAAAGAAAAGATTGTTCAGTGTACTTTTCCCGATTACTAATGATAACATAAACTTAAATTGGTTAATTTCGGTCGGTGCGCTCGTTATCGAGAAGTTCTAACGAGACTGACACCGGAACATACATTTTTCTCAGGTGGGAATATGAATAACTCTTAATAATTAAGGTAGTATATAGTGTTCTCTTATTTCTTTGCAAAGTGCACAACGTAAATTGCGTACATTGTTTGCTATCAGCATATGGCCTAAAACGTTCAGTAACATGAATACCTCGGGTGACAGACAGTTCAACTTTACAAACCCTGCAATGCTATTGGTCAACTCAACTGCCAATCATTCAGTAGAAGCCAATGCGTCGACCAATACGAATCCAGGAGCAGTAGGTTTTTTTGACCAAACTAAGGAATTTACCGAGTTTAAAGTCGCCTACATCTTGAATGAATATAAGTACTATGCTCTAATGGTTTTGTCGCTAATCGCCAATAGTCTTTGCTTGGCTGTTTTGAAAAAACGAATGCAGACTAGCTCGGCGTGTTTTTACATGGGAAACCTTGCCATCTGGGACACGGTGACAATCTGGTCACGTGGGATCCATTTTATAGGCACGGCCTTTTTTATTCCTGAGTATGGCGACATTGGCTGTAAGATTTCCACTTTCCTCACCAACTTTTCGATATATTACGCAACATGGATCGTGGTTGCCATGACAATGGAACGATTTATCGCGGTGGCGTATCCCTTTAAGGTGGCCACGATGTGCACGGTGCGTAGAGCCAAAATCACGGTTATCGCTTTGGCGGCCATCTTTTTCCTGGTGAACTTGCAATATTTCGTTTCTGTAACATCCGTAGCGGGCCCGCCTTTTCAGTGCGCATATCTAGAGCCCTTTCATGACTTTTCTATTTCTGTGTGGACGTGGGTCGATATGTCAATATACGCCATTTTGCCGCTCATTCTTGTCTTTACCTTAAACATCATGATAATCTCGAAAGTTGGTCTCGCCCAACGAGAAAAGGCGAGATTACAGAACCAGAGCGCCAAAACGGACAACCAATCAGCATCGATCACTGTAATGCTCGTCACAGTGTCTGTGACGTTTTTTCTGCTCGTTTCGCCATTCACGGTTTTCTATATCTATTCTTCTCTTTACTGGAAGTTCACTGCCGACCCCCATACCTATGCCCGGTACCTCTTAGGGTATACTACTGTCTATTTGCTGACCGACCTCAATCACTGTGTTAATTTCCTTTTGTATTTTCTCAGTGGCAAGGCTTTTCGTGAAGATTTTAAACGATTGTTGTGTAAGTCCCCTAGTAGAGGAACCACTAGGGGTGGTATGAGCACTTCCGTCACATCCCTGAGTGCAACGCCCTCTAACGGAGCCCCTAAAACTATTAGTGATGAAGGCGGGAGAAGCTTTAGCACTGGACGAATCTAAAAGATTTGAACCCGTCTCTTAACTAGACTCATATTCTGTGTACATTATATTACATACATGAAAACGTACTTACATACACAAATACATACACTTAGTCATACAGTGCCGACATTTAATTCCTTCACTTATTGCCTGGGCAGCCCGGGCACAATGCACGACCACATGCCCGAATGCCACCTAGTTTCCTGGGCATGGATGCATTGATAACCTCACTACTGAGCTACGTGGGGCATTGGTGTGCTTGGCGTGTGTGTCTGACATGTTATCCATGGGAGTGTGTACGACCAGGCACTGGCAGACGTACGGTCGACTGCTGCAGGAATTAAAGGTCTGTGCTGTACATACATACATACATACACGCGTACATACTTGTTAATATATATATATATATATATATATATATATATATATATATATATATATATATATATATATATATATATATATATATATATATATATATATATATATATATATATATACATATATACGCTATTTATATAGCGTATATATGCTATTTCAAAAATTGCCAGATCACGTGCACAGTCCAAATGCAAACGCAAAAGAGTTAAAATAATATGAGTCTGCGTCGAATCCAATGTTGTGACTAGTCGTCATTGTCATGTATCACATTATCTGTTTGTTTAATATTGAGAATCCTAGCTCATGTAACAAATATCTCCCTTCATGCGTGTAGACAATTATGTAACTGAGTAGTGTGTCGACGATCTGTTTACAATCTCCCTTATCCTCATTGAGGATTGCTGTAAAATGTTATTGCTATTTAACCCTTATGCTGCTGGTGGCTAATTTGGCCAAATTACAAAATGATGCAAATAACCTGAAAAATGACCGAAACCCTGGCATATTGGTACTCCTCTGAGAGTGCCTAATAAGTTTGCAATGAATACCAACATGACAGGGTTAAAATGCATTTCTAAAAAAAAGTAACGTCCTTGTGCTTTGGACGAAAGTAGCCTCAGCATAAGAAGGGTTAACCTATTTACCGGTATGCTTAGAGGTCTCCGTGACTGGTCTCGTCTGTATCTAAGATAAAATTGAATGTTACTCAGAAATTAATATCTAGATCACAAGATATTTGAAGGAGAGTTATGGGTTTGGTTCTGATCAACATATTTCCTTGAAATATTTTCCTGTGGAATCTGTAGTTGGATGGATATCTTTAAAATGGCCAGGCCTGTTTTGGCTGTTGTAAGCATGAAAGTGTTAATACTGTATCTAAATCTGTTGTCTTTGTGTGTACGATTGTATATCATATATATATATATATATATATATATATATATATATATATATATATATATATATATATATATATATATATATATATATATATATATATATATATATATATATATACATATATATATGTATATATATATATATATATATATATATATATATATATATATATATATATATATATATATATATATATATATATATATATCATACACAGCTGTGATTTGCTTTTATGTCGGTAGATAGGATGGTTTATCAGAACGAAATGTCATCCGTTTTTCTTGCATAACAGGATATATTAAAAACTAAGAAGTATGCCATTTGGACAGGAAAAGGAACATGGTCATGTTCATGCTTAGAGATCACTTTGAAAAGAGCCTTGTAGAACTGTAGGGTTGATGAATGCAGAGCAAATCTCATCAATTTAAACATAAGTGAAGCTAGATGCATGACTCTGTGCAATGGAGATTGACATATTTTTCTTTATACTTGCTGTCACCTTTTATTGTAGTGAACATGATCTATGCATAAGGAGTTATATAATAACCTGTGTTTCAAATACGATATGCAATAAAAAGTCATCTCTTTATGAACTAGAAAATGTACAACAATGCAACTTTTGAAGATAACTTGTCTTTTATGACATAATATGACTTAATATTCGAAGGAGAACTGTGGGTCAAGATCTGAACAGATCTTTTCTCTTCCAACTATTTAGATATAGAAACCTTTGTCCGAAGGATATAATCATAAACGTCAGGCCATCTTTGGGGTTACAGACATGGTTTGGTAAATGCTGTTTTGCTAGGTCTCGTTTAGAAAGGACCACCATTTGTCAATGCTAGTGTGTCGTATTGCATGTAATAAATATATATGAAAAAACCTATTATCGTTTATCGTATATCTACACGAGATCTTTTCTCAATATCTTGGACACAACGTTACCCCCCTTTCTTGAAATTAAAACGTTCTTGAGCTCGTAAGCCGTCCCTCCGGTTTAGCGACTACCCCATCTTCCATGTCTCATTACGTTAATCTTATAGAGCACATTTTTCTTTTTCTTTTTCTTTTCCGTGTTATTTTTTGAATTTATAAATACTGTATTCCCTTTAATTGGTTAAATTTTGTTTGCAATTTCTAGCTTATTAGGGTTATTTCATCTTATGTTAGTCCTTAGAAAATACCTTTATGGTGATTTTTGTATCACATCGATGCATCAATAAGATACACACACACACACACACATATATATATATATATATATATATATATATATATATATATATATATATATATATATATATATATATATATATATATATATATATGTATATATATATATATATACATATATATATGTATATATATATATACATACATATATATATATATATATATATATATATATATATATATTATATATATATATATATATATATATATATATATATATATATATATATATATATATATATATATATATATATATATATATATATATATATATATATATATATATAATGAGTCTAATGTTTTACATAACACAATCACAGCGACAGAGAACCTGGGTTGGCTCATGACGGTTGCCATGGCACCACGGGACATATTGGGCTCTTAATAATGAACGTTGTAAAAAGCATTCATCAGTGCGGAATGAACACCTTCATAGATTTGCATGAGTGAAAACTTCGCAACATTTAAGGTCTTACAACACTTAGAAATCTGTTTAATTTTCCTGAAACGCGTGAGTAACGAACATAGCACATTGATCTATTTAAAACAGCTATAATTCATGGGGTCGTCTCCTTAGTTTTCTGATTATGGATTTGCCCTTTAACGTATTGGTTTTTGAAGCTCTCCTATCTATGGTGATGAGCTTAGATATAGATCACTGCTCACGAGTAAACAGAAACCTGCAATTTACTCTCTACTCTCCAGTGATTCCATTTGGCTTTTTGTCCTTCCCATCACTCTACATGTACAGTCGCTGTTCGGGTTGCCGAGGAGTTACGTCTCTTTCACCAGCACGCGCTACATGGCAACGAGGTAGATCGTCACTTGGAATAGTAAAGTAGTTCCGTACTTCGAATGGTTCCAAGAAAACAGAAGCCAGGAACTTCAAAGAAAGTCATTGTTTTTGAAACAGCAAGGAATCACTTAGCTGCGAACACCGAGGTTACAAGTGTATACTGTATTGCGTTGAGATTGAAGCCAGCAGATGAAAAGAAATGCATTGTGTTTGAAACACTAAGTAATCTTACACCCGCAACTGAGAAGATATCTTGGATCACCATGAAATTATTTCAACAGCAGGACTAGCAATATCAGGATTACTGCTCACCGTAGTGCAAGTAGCGTAAACATAGACTACATTTGGCTGTCGTATCCCTATAGCTAAGGATTGACACTGGTCTGAGTTCCTGTTTAATGTGCATCGGCTGCTAGTGAGCCCTTTTATAAGTACCCTTGCATATATTAACGTTTATGGTTCTGCGAGACGTTGACCATGCATGGAAGAAAGGAAGGAATTGGCTTTGACGTCGCTTTCAACAGCTTAGGTCTTATGGTGACAACATAGAAAGCCGGAACCTGTACTTTCCTTCACGAAGGATCCCAAGTTGTCATTCAGTAGCAGAAGCACCAAAGACGGCCCTCTTCAACGGCGCACATTTATAGAGCGACCAAGCCGACGCACTTTTGGGGATATAGCGAGGATTCAAACCTGCGACCTCACGCTTATAACAGGCATCGCACCACTCGACCACGGCGGCTGCAGTCCTTGATAACTAATGCATGTTTAGTAATCCATTATTGCCTGTTGACTGCACAGAGAATCTGACGACTTGAAATTATCGCCCCATTTAAAGCATAATTTGGAAAGTATTCAAACACAAAAAGCATAAATCAGAATACAACGATAACTCTCTTTGTAAAGCTTTGTGGTTCTTCACATTATTCCTACTTGACAGTATCATAGAGCAAGACGACTCCATTCAAGATAAACATATAGGTCCACGATGTTCATAAACAAGCAAATGTCAACATATCCTACGATATGTTTCAAGCGATTGTACGGATTGGTTCACGTCTTGTTATTCCAACTTGCATAAATCTGAACACGTGGAATGATGGTTAACTAAAGAGGTACATAAAGTGTTTGTTTTTACTTGGGTATGCTTAATACACATGAAGTGTTTGTTTTTACTTGGGTATGCTTAATACACATGAAGTGTTTGTTTTTACTTGGGTATGCTTAATACACATGAAGTGTTTGTTTTTACTTGGGTATGCTTAATACACATGAAGTGTTTGTTTTTACTTGGGTATGCTTAATACACATGAAGTGTTTGTTTTTACTTGGGTATGCTTAATACACATGAAGTGTTTGGTTTTAATTGGGTATGCTTAATACACATGAAGTGTTTGGTTTTACTTGGGTATGCTTAATACACATGAAGTGTTTGTTTTTACTTGGGTATGCTTAATACACATGAAGTGTTTGGTTTTAATTGGGTATGCTTAATACACATGAAGTGTTTGGTTTCACTTGGGTATGCTTAATACACATGAAGTGTTTGGTTTTACTTGGGTATGCTTAATACACATGAAGTGTTTGGTTTTAATTGGGTATGCTTAA
>CAWWDR010000899.1:5000-19744 GCA_963942565.1 Maea johnstoni | reverse complement strand
GGTCAAGATTACTGCCATCATACTTAAATAAATATTCCCCACCCTGTGAGTGTTATCATACAAACTATCTCTGGTATTTGTCAACCCCTACAGTGCTGAAGTACCTTCGCAGAGTGCTGTCCCTATCATCCCAAGGGCCTGTCCAGATAGCAGAGTGCTTGGGGGAAGACTGCTTGCTATTTTCTTCTTCTTTCCTTTCTTGAATTCAGCTAAGGGCATGTGAGATTTGTACCAGTGACTTGGATTAGCCGCCCCAGGGCCTGTCATGATAGCAGAGTGCTTGAAGCAGTGTCCTAGCCTAAGCCAGGATTAAGAAACTGGGTGCCTAAAATTGGCAGTTTAACATTTTTGGGTGTCCAAATTTTTAAGGGGATCACAATATATTCATATTTCAACCATAAACAAGTATAAATTCATCAAAATAAGGCATGATATCATTAAACAATGTCATGGGAATTATAAGGAGATCAGAAAATTCAATTATAACCTTGAGATTGAGATTTTTAAGAAATTCCACACAAAAAAATTGGGTGTCCTGAGGGGTGCTTTTTAAGGGTTAGGGTGTTTAAAAAGACACCCAGACGCCCTACTGGCTAAGGCTATGTTGCCACAACTGCTTTGCTCGCTATTTTCTTCCCCTTTCCTCTTTCAAATTCAGCTCAGGGTTTGCCAGATGGTACCAGTGACTTGGATTAGGCGGCCCAGGACCTGTCCTGATAGCAAAGTGCTCGAAGGATTTTGGACTGACTTCTTGCCATTTTCTTGTCCTCTCTCGAATTCAGCTAGGGGCATGTGAGGAAGTATCCAGTCACTTGGATTGAACTGTCCCCACTTATAGTTGCTGTCTATCGTCACTACAGGGACTTAGCCAGGACCCGTTCTACCTGTCTTTTGGACAGGTAGTTTCCAAAAAAACCTCCTGTTTGGACAGGCAAAAATTTCTTTGATGATTTTTCAATTTTGACTTTTTGGGTGTAATAACCAAATATTTTCCTTACAAACCATCTGCTAGGACATAACTGAAGTGTAAGTTGCTCTTGTTTGACACACTAAGCTATTAAATGTAGCCTTTATAAGGATATGAATTAGATAAGTAGCTAAACCTGGATGGGCAAAGATTTGGAATTTGCTGTTTTGGACAGGCATTTTTTGAAATCCTGGCTAAGACCCTGCGTCACTATACTGATGCGAATCTGGTTTGAATCGGGCTTGGGGCATGTGCGAAAGTTTCCAGTGACTTGGGGTTAGGCATTGACGCAGATTGTCGCTGTCCCTTATCACTTTCCCCGAGTCAAATCTGATTTGAATAAAGCTCAGGGTGTGTGAGAAAGTTACTGATGACTAATTAATTGGCAAGTCAGGATGTGGCCTCAGGCCTAAAAAAAGTTGTTTGTTTCCTGTAACCCTACCCTAACAAGTATTTTATTCAAAAAGATCCCTACCCTAAAGGTTTTTCCACCCTTCCAGTTCCTAATCAGTGTAAAACATGCATAAAACACACATTTTTGACAAAAAAATAATCAAAGATTTTTTTTTACAAACCGACCTACGTTAACCTTTTTTTTTGACCGTTACAGGAAACAAACTCCTTTTGTTCTAGGCCTCCTCAATATTTTCTGAATTTTTACTTTTCCCTTAAAGGATGAATTTTGTATGGATTCGTGTATGCATTGGAAGTTAATCATCAGGCTCTATGAGTAATCTTGATATAGGCCTTGTACGGTACTAAATGGTCATTGTACGATACTGAAGCTTTTGGACTTGTGGACTTTTCGGTGCGATTCCTGAACCTGGACCAAAAGCGAAGGTCATGGAAGCAGAGGGATATCAGGCCACACAGAATGTGTGAACCTCCCAATACGTTACCCCGTTCCCGGTTTCGGGGCGAAATCGAGCTGTACCACAACATTCCTTGACCAGGTGCCGAGACAGAGTTAACCCATTTATGCCTGAATACTTGCTGCAAATAAAGTAGTCTGGACCTTGGCGACTTATGTATATATATATATTTATATGTAACATATATACATATATATATATATATATATATATATATATATATATATATATATATATATATATATATATATATATATATATATATATATATGTATATATATATATATATATGCTTTTCTAACAGGGTTGCTTTGTATTCAAAGTTTATCTTTATATGTCACACCAAGATATAAGTGGGTTATCTCATATTTCTCTGCAGTAGCTGAAGAGCCAGAGATCGATTTGAAGAATAGATAAAAAAAATAGAAAAAGATAAAAAGAGGAATATATACGATGTAGCCTTGTAGACTAAGACATATTACTTCCATGTGAGTCTCATTCTCAACAAATACCGCTTGTCTGCCTGCTGTAATAGGATAGTAAGTGTGTAATAGGAGCGGTCTGTTTCCTGTTGTTATGAGAAGTAGTTGGTAACCTAAGACCATGGGGGGTAATTGGCTATAATAATATAGGAAGGAAGGTGTGAGGCACTTAATTGCTTCTAATCGGATTCTGCTCCATAGGAATTGATCGCCCTGTATCGCAGTTCAAAGGTTGAGATTGATTTCTTTTCAAATATTTAGAACTATATTACTTTAACCCTTTCTGTATCAAATTCACATAAGTGTGTGTATGTGTGTATATATATATATATATATACATATATATATATATATATATATATATATATATATATATATATATATATATATATATATATATATATATATATGTATATATATATATATATATATATATATATATATATATATATATATATATATATATATATATATATATATATATATATATATATATATATACACCCAATCACACTTACATACACATACATATGGCAATGCAACAAATAAAACAAAGTTTACCCCTATATAAATTGCGACCCTTGTTTTGGCCCTATAATTTGTAATTTCTGTGGTTGCGATGGCAACTGTTTGTCAGCTGGCACTGGCTGCAGATAAACTCACTTCTTGAACTTTCTATAAATACCATTGTTTCCTAATCATCTCTGAACCAAATGGTCCATGTGCAGGACATGTGTACAGAGCTTAGGTAAGAGGTAACATTTATCATATTCCCCTTCCTTCTGGACGCTATATATCATATTGACTGAACAGTCCTCCACCCCCACCTGGCTTTAACCCTTATGCTGCTGGTGGCTAATTTGGCCGATACAAAATGATGCGAAAAACCAGAACATTGACTGTAACCCTAGCAAATGGGTACTCATCTGAGAGTACTCAGGGAGAGCTATCCAATGAATATCAGCATGACCAGGTTTCGAAAGTTTTCAAAAATCTTTGCGTCCTTGTCCTTTGGACGAAAGTAGCATCAGCAGCATAAGAGTTAACCCATTCAAGTTGAGGTTAAGTTTTGATGATAGCTATAGATCAGGGGTAAGGAGGGGGGGGGGGGGGGTGGCAACTAGAGAAAATAAGGAAGAATTTATACTTAGAAACTTATTTTAAGTGGTGAGAATTGTAGTGGGAATTACAGCAGTAAGCCAGAAGAATACACAGGAAAAGGAACAAATTAATAATAAACGTAGATCTACTCAAAAAAATATATTGTAGTGGAATAACGGAGAAGTATCTCTGACTATTTATCTGGCGTCTCCGGGATAGCTTGGAGACGAATCATAGTGGAATTGATAACATTAAGCCCAACAAATACGTAGGAAAAGGAAAAAAGAGGAATAAGAAATAAAGATTCACCAAAAAAAATGTTCTAGTGGAATAATGGAGTGCTATCTCTGCTTGTCTGTGTGGCGTCTCCGAGATAGTGTCGAGACAAACCAGACAGCCCTGTCCCCAGCAGTCAACCATTAGAGGCAGTAAAAACTGGCAAGTGATTCCTGAGTCTACTATCTATTCTCCATACCCTCCCAGCCACTGCTGCGGAGTCTGTAATCACAGAGTACCTACTAAATAACTATGTGTAATTGTGTATGTTACTAAGTATCTATGTGTATTCTACTAAGTAACTATGGGTATTATACTAAGTAACTTTGTATATTCTACTAAGTAACTATGTGTATCTACTAAGTAATTATGTGTATTCTACTAAGTAACTATATGTATTCTACCAAAGGTGGATCATAGCATGATCCATCTTCTACTAGTAACTTTATGTAGTCTACTTAGTAAATATGCAAATTCTACTAAGTAACTATGCATATTCTACTAAATAACTATGTGTATTATACTATAAAAGTAGCTTTGTATGTTCTACTAAGTAACTACGTGTATTCTTCTAAGTAACTATGTGAATGCTACTTAGTAACTATGTATATGTATACATACCTTTAGGGGCAATCTACAAACTAACACCTTCATTTCTTACTCTTTATCGTCAGCCGCCCTATTGTAGGTAGAGATTACATTTAAGAGTTTCATATACATTTTATATCATCATTCATGCTATCTGTGTCTTCAGCATATACAAAAAAACTCCCCTTCTTATGTGTCTGAGCCACCCCCTAAAAAAGGGGGTGGCGAACCCTATTAAAAAGTAACTGTGTAAATCAGGGGTTATATGCATCCAGATAGGGCCCCGTTGAAAGAGGTACTGGGAGGACAGTATAATTACAGAGAAGGGGGAAGGCAAGTGTTGCGGCAAGGCGCTAAAGGCCGCAGGAGGAATAGAAAGTGGCAGTGTAGTAAGGATCCGTGCGCCCAAAAAGTGAGTGGCGGGCGCACGGATCCAAGCCCAAAGTACAGGTGGAAGGTGCATGGATAGGGAACTGATGATCACGTGGGGACGTGTGAAAGGGCAGATAGAAGGTAGATGGGTGGGAGTTGCATAAAGTAATGCCTTATAGTTAAGTGCTGGACTCATGTCAGGAGTACCACATAAGCCATCAGCACGGGCTCACGTGGGAACAAGGACCAATCAGGGCTCTCGCATCGATTACATTACTGAGACACCTTATCTCCACCACCAGCTGGGGGTGCCCAAAGCACCAATTTCTGGCCTATTAGCGGCTATTAGTTGACATTAGTTGAGGCTTGCATGTTCATGTTGACCGGCTGGTTTCGAATCCACTTGTGTTTGGTGATCTAAGGTAAAGTCATGTGCAGCAAGTGTGCATGCAAGTGTCCTTCATCAACATATATAAATTAATACTTACACCCATTAAACTTCACAGATCTCAATTTTTATATGAAGGCTAGGCATTACTTGCATCCATTAAACTATATATTTTCTCGAAGAAATTCCTAACTTCACAACTGTGGAAATGTTTATTATAATAAATCAAAGATAAAAGATTGTTTTTAGTCTAAGCCCAACATAAAGTCATCGGCCCTTATAGCGAACGACAATTCAGGCAGACGTCTTTTCTGGGATCAACGGTTTTGACCAACAATTCATTTTAGCAAAGTTAAGTAAAAAAAATAATAGAAATAAAGCCACCGTTATTTTGAGTATGAAATATTTCTAAGTACCACACGAAGCACTGGGCGGGTGGAAAAAAATTTGCACGATCGAGAGATGGAATCGAACCCGCGACCCTAGGATCGGGATTCGGACTGGGCTATCAATCAAGCTATTCCTTCTATTGTGTGAGACGGAGTGAAAAGAGAACCATATTGATGAAATCCCGTAACTCTATTTGGGATCGTTCCTAGTATTCCGAGTCATTCTTGTCATTTACGTGACTGACAACCGTAGTAGATCTTTGTTAGGTACATGTACCACTAAGCCACTTTTATCAATGATCCCACACATTTACATACGGCCCGAAACTGATTATGACCTACCTTCGTCACCTTTGGTAAATAACCAAATCAAATATGGCGCCTGTTATCTAACTACTGCCAGACGGCTCGCCATCACCCGAATGTCGTTAGAACCCAATAAGGAGCGCCAAAATAGCTGAAAAATTGTATTTGATCTTTTAATCTAATGCCTTTTCAAATAAATAAACAATAATAACTATATCAATACGCCTTTACATGTCGTTAACTTTGTGGCATCGCCAGTTTCGCAATCAAATTTTCCTAGTGTTATGAACTTGCTATTCTGAGGTTCAATTAGTTACATCTGCTGCCGTTTCACTTTTGGGTGCGCTTTGCGCTGCATGAACATTTGCGTCTAGAGTCAAATCTATCTAAGAGAAATAGTAGCATCAAATTTTGTTAGTTGTGAACCAATTCATTTATCGGGGACAAAGTAGCTCTGTTGGTTGGGTGTCGGACTAGTAATCAGTAGGTCGCTGGTTCAATTCCCGGCCTGTGCACTTTGGTCTGTCCTTAGGCAAGACAGTTTATTCCATATTGCTTCAGTCTACCCAGCTGCAAAATGGGTACCTAGCATGAATAAGGCAGTGCTTAGAGCTTGTGCACTATATGCTGCCAGCTGCTCTGGAATATCCCCCGGGGGATTGAAATGGTTTCCGTGTGTACAGGCCTGCTAGGGTAGGAAGGTCGTGTGAGCGCCTCGGTGGATACAAGACTATAAACCGAACACCTTTACTTTTATGACCAAAATAATTGAAGAGTTGAAATAAAAGGTTAATAATTCTTTGCATTTCTTAAACGCATTCATGCTCCAAGATCTCATTGAGACCCCTAGAATAAGAAGAAGGCAAATATTTACTTTCTATACATTTAGGTTACTATGTACCTTCCTTCTGAGGGGTATGATATGTCAAAATGGGTGTGAGTAAACAAACCTCAGTTCTGCTATCCGAGAAAACATAAACATACACATGTAAATAAACTAAATACTACTTGAACATATACACTTGTCTGTAATAAGGCCTAAAAAAGAAATTGTTTGTTTCCTGTAACGGTGCGGAAAAAATTTGGGTAGGTAAGTCAGTAAATTTATTTTTTTGGATTATTTTTTTGTCAAAAATGTGTGTTTTATTCATGTTTTATATTGATTGGGAGTTGGGAGGGCGGAGAAAACTTTAGGGTAGGGATTTTTTTGAATGAAAACTTGTTAGGGTAGGGTTACAGGAAACAAACAACTTTTTTTAGGCCTAATAATCTAGAGTACATGAACGTGTATTTAGATGCAATCATCTTGCAATCATCTTGACCTTAGATCTATCCTGGCACATATCTTAGGAATGTTTGAGTGAATACGGTGATTAAACCTAGATTTTGACCCATTAAGGTTCTATGATTAATGTGTCACAAAATATAGGTTATTCATGTATTTAGGCTACAAACAGTGACATTTACTGTTTCTGCTATTTTAGATTGTCAATTATACAGGATTTGACAATATCAGATAATTATGATGATGATAAATATGATAATGGTAATAAAAATACTATTAATAATAATAATAATAATAATAATGATAATAATAGTAATAATAATAATGATAATAATAATAATGAAAATAATGACAATGTTGATAATAATAATAATAATAATAATAATAGTAATAATAATAATAATAATAATAATAATAATAATAATAATAACAATAAGGATGATAACAATGAAAGATTATCATAATGATAAAGTTAGGTTAAAATGGCTGTAAATAAAACTAATCAGGACATATTGGAATGTTGGATCATCTTTTTATATTATTTAGTGACACCTGGTGCCAACCTTTTGAAACGAAATAAGTAATTATCAAACAACTGTTGTCCATTTAGCAATCGGTCAGGAAATTTGCGTAAAATCAGGCAAAAATGGCTGATAATAGAATAAATCTTGAATTAGTTCGGAATACTGGTTCGTCTGTTTCTGAAGAATTACAACTAAATCAATCCGATTGGTTCTCCTAGCTCCTCAAAGTAATACTATATAAGCGACACTGGCTGATTCCGTTATTGGATTTCCCGGTGTAGGAAACAGCGAGTGTTACATCCCTAATTGCAAAACTAGTACAAACAGAGTTGATTAAGTCCTGCCAATATCCATGCCCGACTGGAGTAGCGATAGGGTACTCAAGACGGAAATTGAAAAACCTGGTTCCCCCTGGTCGCTCAATTATTCTCACGGTGGTCATAAGTAGATTTTGATCAGATTCGTGGGGGGAGAACCACTGCGAGACAACCAATTACCTATCGCATGCAGGTACCGTTGCTGATCGGGATTGTTGTGCAAATAATCGTGCTGTAACATGAATAATAGGATTATTAGATTAAGGGATTAAGTACACAATGAAGTGTGGTGTTATGTGTACACCTGAGAATTGAGTTAACCCTTCCAAATGCTGAGGCTGCTTTCATCCAAAGCACAAGGACGCAAAGATTTTTGAAAAACATCTAAACCCTCTCATATTGGTATTCATTGGATAGCTCTCACTGAGTACTCTCAGATGAATACCCATATGCCAGGGTTACGTCATTTTGTATTGGCCAAATTAGCCAGCAGCAGCATAAAACACACGGTTTCTCCCACTCAGAGGCCTGCACTGTGCGAGGATAACCTGTAAAGAGATGTTATCTTTTTACACTTTGGTTCGCTGTTCAGGATAATGCGTAAGTCATGCATAAACATCTGTATAAGTTAGAATAAGACTGAAACTGATCTCCATTGTATTTGCAAGTGTTTTCTTAAAAGCTTATGAAGGCATTAATTCCGAGAGAGAGATGAGGCATGCTGGTACTGAGGCAGTAGCAGAGGTGGTACTGTTAATTTTGTCTGTGGTGCCGGAACAGTAATAGTGTTGCGGTCCCCCCAGTGCTAGAGAAAGAGGGAGAGAGGGGGGGGGGGGGGGGGGGGGGGAGAGATGAGGCATGCTGGTACTGAGGCAGTAGCAGAGGTGGTACTGTTAATTTTGTCTGTGGTGCCGGAACAGTAATAGTGTTGCGGTCCCCCCAGTGCTAGAGAAAGAGGGAGAGAGAGGGGGGGGGGGGGGGGGGGGGGGAGAGATGAGGCATGCTGGTACTGAGGCAGTAGCAGAGGTGGTACTGTTAATTTTGTCTGTGGTGCCGGAACAGTAATAGTGTTGCGGTCCCCCCAGTGCTAGAGAAAGAGGGAGAGAGGGGGGGGGGGGGGGGGGGGGGAGAGATGAGGCATGCTGGTACTGAGGCAGTAGCAGAGGTGGTACTGTTAATTTTGTCTGTGGTGCCAGAACAGTAATAGTGTTGCGGTCCCCCCAGTGCTAGAGTTGCATGCATTATTGATGGTTAAGCATCTGTTAGTTAAGCCAGGATCATGGAGGTAATCTCTCCCCCCTGATCTCCCGCTAATGTATGCGTAAAATACCACCATAAGCCATAGGCAGACCATGCTGCATATGAAGGGAAGTTGAGGAGGGAGCGGGGAAATAGTGTCTAGAGATGAGAGGGGTTCAATGTATTCCGTGCTACCAAAGGCTGATGAACTTCTTCAGCCCCCCCCCCCCCACTCCATACACGCCACCACTGCTGAACTCACTAATGTATGCGTAAAATACCATGACAAGACACAGCCAGGCAATACTGCAGATGCATTATTGCTGGGATTTTTTCTTTGGGGGGGGGGGGGGGGGGGATGTATAGGTTTGAGTGATGGGGATGGTAACCCGCCCCCCCCCCCCCCCATGGTAACACCAAAGGGGAGTAGGAGGGGTAAAAGGTGTTAGTGAGATGTGGTTGGGGGTTCAATGCGTTTTGTGGTAATCTCAGCCCAGATCTTCCGACACTGCTGCTACTGAAATCACTTAATATATGCGTAAAATACCAGGATAAGGCACAGCCAGGCCATACTGCAGATAAAGGGGATATTGGGGGAGATGTTGGGAAGGGGGGGGGGATGACTAAAATTGGTGGTTATTTCAATTTATAGTATATTGTGTTATATGTTTATTGCAAGAATGTTTTTACTGATTCAAAATCACTAACATTTTATTTGGTATGAACCTATTTTTATCTGGTGTACACACCTGTTATGACTGTTATTGGTTAGATATTCTATATATAAGGTAATAAAGTAACAGTAACAGTACCATTAAAGTACACTTCATTGGTTCCAATACCATATCATTCTTAGCCCTTATATGCTGGTGGTGGCTAATTTGGCCAACACAAAATGATGCAAAAACCTCAAAAATAACTGTTCAAAATCTTCGCAAATGGGTACTCATCTGAGAGTACTCAGTGAGAGCTTTCCAATGAATACTAATATGACAGGGTTTCGAGGGTTTTCAAATATCTTTGCATTTTTGTGTTTGGACGGAAGTAGCTATGTACAGCATTGGAAGGGTTAAAGGCATCCATCCCTACTGTCATGTAGGACTGTCATTGATATGACAAGTATCGATCGATCGAAAAAGAAATTGTCAACTGTTATGTCAATTAATCGAAACACATGTTTTCAGCCTTTTATGCCATTTTTAGCCAATGCTAATAAGAATTTTGAAGAGAAACTCAAGTATTTAATCAAAAAGTGTTGTGAAAACTTTCATTGTCTTTGCATTGTGAGAATCTTAGGATCCTAGCCACAAAAGTAGTGTGGAACATGTGAAAATATTCTACTAGTGCAGTTCTTCAAAATCTAATCGAAATAATCGGAATCGAAAAATAAAATGTCAATGATCGAATCGAAAAAAATGGATGTCAATGACAGCCCTACTGTCATGTGTCAGGCTTGGTGTACGCACTAGATGTGAATTGTTTCCACAAATTGTTGCTAGATGTCCACTGTATGTGCACCTATGCTAATTTATCTTTCATTATTCTTTCAGGTGAGTGTTGTTTGGATTCAGATGAACCTTTGTGAATCAACTGAGTAAGCAGCTTTATATCTTGCAGGGTCTTAGCCAGGATTCGGAGACTGGGTGCCCAAATATGGCAATTGTGAAATTTTTGGGCATCCCATTTTTCAAGGGAGAACACAATATATTGAGATTACAACAGTAGACATGTATTTACTCATTGAAATTGGGAATTAAGTCCTTACATAATGTCATGGGAATGAAATTGAGGTGGTAAAACTTTCCATACAATCACATTAGGCGCAGTGTGCTTTTAACCCTAAATGTTGCTGGTGGCTAATTTGAGCAATACAAAATGATGCGAAAAAGCTTAACCGTTATGCTGCTGGTGGCTAATTAGTGGCCAATACAAAATGATGCGAAAACACCTGAAAATGACTGAAACCCTGGCATATAGGTACTCATCTGAGAGTAATCTAATGAATACCAACATGACAGGGTTTAGATGATTTTCAACAATCTTTGCGTCCTTGTGCTTTGGACAAAAGTAGCCTCAGCATTGGAAGGGTTAAGAATGTATTTAAACCCTAGCATATGAGTACTCATATGAGTAATCATCTGAGTACGGTTTTGATGGGTTTTAAAACTTTTAGCTTTTTTCTGCCATGGACGAAAGTAGCCTCAGCATTAGAAGGGTTAGTTGCTGTTGTTCAGCACCTGCAGTGTAGCAAGTGCCATACTTCGGTCATTACGGACCAGACTAAAGAAAATTGAGCATCTGTTGGTCCCTTTGACCCGCAACCCATGTTTCGTTTGAGATCTGCCCGCTTCCAGTCCATCCAGATGGACATCTCATGTTCTATCCAGTGGTAGAACTGAGTGGGCAGTAGGTATATTTAGACTGGAGGTCAGGCAGGATTGGGCTGTCAGCTGTCAGTGGTGACCAGTGGTCAAGTGGTATTTAGCTCAGGTCAGCCTGCCTCCAGCTATGTCTGGACTAGCCTAGCTAGCTACCTACTGGCCTGTAATGAATACACACACACACTTATACATATTCTCGCTCTCTCTGTCTCTGTCCCTCTCTCTGTCTCTCTCTGTCTTTCTCTGTCTTTCTCTCTCTGTCTGTCTCTGTCTGTCTGTCTGTCTCTCCTCTCTCTCTCTCTCGCTCTCTCTCTCTCTCTCTCTCTCTCTCTCTCTCTCTCTCTCTCTCTCTCTCTCTCTCTCTCTCACTCTCTCTCTCTCTCTCATTCTGTGTCTCTCTGTCTGTCTGTCTGTCTCCCTGTCTGTCTGTCTCTGTCTCTGTCTCTCTCTCTCTGTCTCGTCTCTCTCTCTCTCTCTCTCTCTCTCTCTCTCTCTCTCTCTCTCTCTCTCTCTCTTCTCTCTCTCTCTCTCTCTCTTCTCCTCTCTCTCTCTCTCTCTCTCTCTCTCTCTCTCTCTCTCTGTCTCCCTGTCTGTCTGTCTCTGTCTCCTGTCTGTCTGTCTCTGTCTCTGTCTCTCTGTCTGTCTCTCTCTTCGCTCTCTCTCTCTCTCTCTCTCTCTCTCTCTCTCTCTCACTCTCTCTCTCTCTCTCTCTCTCTCTCTCTCGCTCTCGCTCTCTCTCGCGCTCTCTCTCTATCGTTATCTTGGCCCATAGTATTATAACATATAACACACCATTCTGGAGGAATTGCCCGGCATACAATGTGATGCAATCAATATAAAGCACCCTGTATGTAATTACTATGGACCTTTCCCATGCCATTTACTGTTTGACTGCCACATAATGATGGCATACATCAATATTTGTCCTTGCCCCTGATTTTCGGGGTGCTCTGACCTTATTAACCCATTTATGCTCACAGCGGCCTAAGGCAGTCTGACGATTATGATGAAATCTTGCAGGCTGAAGCACGTTTTGGAAAACATTTGATTGAGAAATGTTGATAGGAATAATTACCCACAAATCTTCTTCAAATATTTTGTAAAATTATTCTCCATTCCAAAGTTATGAAAAGTATCTTAGATCCAGACGATGATTTATGTAGGAACTCTTCAGCATTAATGGGTTAATATCAGTAATAATGGACCCATTCAGGGCCTATTAACTCATATGACCCTCTAGTTCGCCATATTGCTTAACCCATTCAGACCTGGAGATCTTCCCTACGCAGGGTCGTCTGGATCAAAGATACTTTTGAAAATAACTCTGGAAATAAGCATTGGTGAGGAAAAAATTTCAAGGAGAGTTGTCAGATAGTTTATGGGGCACATTTCTCCTTCAAATTATTTCTCATAATTGCTATTGTAAGAAAGATATTGCCTAAATAGTAAGTTGTTTTTCGGCATAACAGGCATTCATGAATGGATCGACCCAAGCAGGGATTCAATTCTTTCCGAGCGCTGGTTCTCACACTTGTGGTAGCTTAGCTATACTCGCATACTTATTGAAGCATCGTGGTTTTAAAAGGGTATCTAAAGACCGATTTCGCCCGAGTGACGAGGGTTTTGTTCGGGCTTGTATCATGGGCTCCGGTTTGTCTAGTCGTGCCCGGCCCATTGCACAAGTCATAATCTGGTACAGCTCCCCTGCGTGTCCCCTCCGCTTCAGCACTCCCATGGAACCGAGTCCTATGATCTCAAATTGTCGTCTGGTTCTCT
Organism: Maea johnstoni; assembly: GCA_963942565.1. NCBI lineage: Eukaryota > Metazoa > Annelida > Polychaeta > Spionida > Magelonidae > Maea > Maea johnstoni. Next base: position 6,481 of record CAWWDR010000899.1, on the reverse strand, counting down.
GCTAATTTTCAAAATAACTTTGGAATGAAACGCAGATTGGGAAAATATTTGAAGAAGAGTTGTTAGTCATCTTCTGATAAACATTTCTCCTTCAAATATTTTCTAAAAGGTGCTTTTGTTTGAGACATACAACCGAAAAAGTCAGGCCTGAGTCGTGTGATCTCCATTTGCCGTCTGGTTCTCTGCTTCTTTTCAAAATAACTTCGGAATAAAACACAGATTGGGAAAATATTTGAAGAAGAGTTGTTAGTTATCATTTAATAAACGTTTCTCATTCAATTTGTTCTAAATGATGCATTTGTTTTTGTAAGTAATCTAATTAACATTTCTCCTTCAAATATTTACCCAACTATGCTTTCGCTTGAGAGATTTGATCATAAGAGTCCTGCTGCTTTTTGCCGCTGTGAGCATTATTGGGTTAACACGCCCTCAGGGTGGGACCCTTTATAGACCTACTGACTGACAGACACACAGACAGACAACAGTCACAGACAGACAGTAGGCATTTTTGACCTTAACCCATACATGCCAGAAGTGGCCCAAAAAGACCCCATTAATTTGGCAAAATAGGTTCCAATACAATTACTTGCCAAGCGGGGCAAGTTGCCCCTAAAGTTTACTTGCCCCACCGGCACTTCCACTTGCCCCGCCACTCTGTTATGTACACAAAGATGAGTTACATTGCAGGGACTCTGCCCAAAACATTACTTGCCGAGCGTAATGTTGCACGCTGCACAGTATTTGACTAAACCTAGCACATTTGAGGGAGAATTATTCATCAGAACTTCACAACTCCCTGAATGTTTTATAAATCCATGCTGTTCCCACTGTTTTTTTCTAAGTTATTTCCCTACATATATTTGATTCAACAAGAAACCAATCAATGAATAATTCTCAAGCCAGATTTCCATGGAAATGTCCTAGAATATTCAGTGGCTGTGATCCGGGCCTGAGGCCTAAAAAAAGTTGTTTGTTTCCTATAACCCTACCCTAACAAGTTTTTATTCAGAAAAAACCCTACCCTTAATTTTTTTCTGCCCTTCCACCTCCCAATCTACATAAATCATGCATAATGCACATATTTTTGACCAAAAAAATAATGCAAAAAAAAATGTTTTTACCGACCTACCTACCCTATTTTTTTCTAGACCATTACAGGAAACAAACAATTTCTTTTCTAGGCCTGACTGTCTGAGAGTTCCTCATGAATAGGGTTAACCCATTAATACTTGGGAGTTCTTCGTGAATATTTTGTCTGGATCTACGATACTTTTGATGATAACCTGGGAATTAAGAATTATTTTACCAAATATTTGAAGGAGAGTTGTTGATAGTATTCTGATTTACATTTCTCCTTCAAATATTTCCCTAACTATGCTCTGCCCTGTAAGATTTCACCAAAATTGTCAGTTAATGTTAAGTTCTGTATCAATCCTAAGGGGGAACCACTATAGCTGTATTTGATAGTTTCTAACTCCACC
>CAWWDR010000897.1:2500-15000 GCA_963942565.1 Maea johnstoni | reverse complement strand
TATACACGGTGGTACAAAATCATACTGATACGTTTTTTCCGCAAACATTGCGTAACAAAACAGATACAAAAACATATAATAAGGAAACGAACAAACGAGGAAACTTGAAACTCATATACAAACTTACTGACTATATAGTCGGGATATTGCGTACCGCTAGAAAACATATGCAAGACAACAGGCTGTGTAGTGTGTATATTATTGATTTACAGTCACTGCGTAAAGCAAAACGATTATCTGATAGAACTAGGTTTGTTTAAGATGAACTAAGAAGGATCTTGCGATCGAAAATAGCAGAAAACAAACAGAAACATATAGTCCAGGCAAAGTAGGGTTTTACCCACCACTAATTGCAAAAGAAACGAAACCTACTGCATTAAGAGCATTGGTGTGTATATAATAACATATTGAAAATCCCACTTAATCAAAGTATTGGAACAATGTGTACTTTGCAATCCAAAATTGTTAAAAAATCAACATATTGGTGAAATCATGATAAATAGTAAAACAAAGTTAAAATGCTGACATTCTTTGAGAAATCACAAAATAAGTTGTCTATATTGATGTTTTACCAAACAAGTAGCTAAAATATCAACAATTTTAATCGGAATGATATTCTAATATTAACTTGATGCATGATACTATACCCCATTTTGTGTATCTCTATCAAGCATAGGCTATTTCACCATCTTCTGGACAAAGGGGGAAAAATGATAAAAAGTACAATTATGAAGTCAGTCACCTATCAAAAAACTACTTAGGGTTCAAAAAATGTTTAATTACCAAATAAGGAATGTATATTCCAGGCCAGTGCTTGAATGTCCTTTGGACTTCTGAACACTTAGAAGTCACACAGAACACACAGGTTGTAAGACATTTCTAAAACTGTCAATTTCAAAAAGATCATTTGTAATAAGTAGTTTTTACCTCAATGTAGCTTCTATGACTTTGAATGCAGACATTTTGCATTTTCTTATTTACCCATTCACACTCAGGGTGGCCATATATAAAGCAGGCCTGAAAATTTTGGGAATATTTTACACACAAAAGCATTTTCAGGGAAACATTTCAAAGATAAATGTTGATCAGAAGCCATACAACTCTCCTTCAGGTTTTTTTTTAACTTTCATTTTAACTTACGAGAGTAGCAGAAAATATTTTCTATATGAACTTTATGTGTGAATGGGTTAAGTAAATACATATTTAAGATTGTTATCAGAATATTTGGATAGAATACCCAAAAGTTTTTGGATTGCCAAATTGGGACATTTAGTTCCAAAATCTTGGCTAGGAGCCTATCCCAGCCCTTACTCCAAGAAACCTACATATCAGCTTCATCTAAATAATCTGCCAGACCATCACACTTGATCCCTTCCCTCATGTTCTAACAATCACCCTTGCTGGATCCACATGCTACCGTGCATCCTATTCACATTTTTCTACAACTAGAGTGTTCAGTGACACATCTAGTCTTGCAATGACATCTTACAACTGCATGCTTGATTGCCACCCAGTTTCCTGGATGCATGGATGACCTCACAATGGACCATAGCTTATATTCACATGCTACATGGGACATAAATGAGCTTGGCATATGTTTTGACATGTTATCCAAGGGTGTTGGCACAACCAGACACTGACAGGCGTCTAGTCGACTAGAATAGGGGTTAAATGCTTATACTGTACTGATTTCCAACCCCACTCCTCAGGATCAAACTTTCTGTTTTTCCATGTTTGAATTTGGGGATAAACACAGAAGCTGCAGAATATTGTGACAGCTAAAGTGTCCAACCTTCAGGGCCACAGACATAATATACCTAACAATATACTTAACCTGACATACCTAAATCCATCTTAATTACTCTCTGTCATATTTTCTTCCACATATACACCATGTTGGCTGATTATTTTGTACAAATAGTGTTTGAATCACAGAAAAACTTTTTCTAGTGGCGTTGTGACCTGCAGTGGCCACCATTTTGAAATCCCTCTATACAGCGATGGCATGCGCCACTGGTTGCCATGGCACTACCGGAAGTAACATACATATACTGGGGTCCTAACAATAATCTTTTTGAAAAGCATTGTTAGGATCCCAATGCAGGCATGATATTGGACTCCTAAGATTGACCAATGTTCAAAACAACTTAGAGAAACACAATTCAGTCCAGTACAACAACAAAATTGACCAATTAGCTGCTAGAATTAGAGAGGAACAGATAATAAATCTACTTCTCTGTTTGACAATCCGGACCTCTTAGCCTGAGTGCCATCCTTTGGAGGTCACTTAACACTACAGTGCTGCCACCAACTGGCTAAAGGGAGTAATAACCAATTATATGTATGTTAATCTAAGTAAATAATCTTCCTTCTGTTGATATGAAAACACATTTCAGATTTAAGGCACTCTCTTCACCATCCCTCCTATTCCAGAGGTAAAATGATTGATATGAGTAAACACCCAGACCAACCAGGGGCGGATCCAGGGGGGGTTCGTCCGAACCCCCCTTTGCTGGTGAGACACTTTGCACCACCACGCCACCTGTGTACAAAATCGGAACTAATCGTTTTTTCCTTGAGTTGGCCACCAGATTATCCTGTAAACTTGAATGCAATCAGTAACCACCCATCCCTTATCCTGAAGCCCCTGGCCCCATTCAATCAGTCAGAGTAAATGCAACTGTCCCCCAACCTATCCTCTCCCTTGAGACTAAACAATCAGGGATGAGAGGAAGTAGTGGAGGTAACACAGAACCTACATTGTCTGGGGTATACACACACTCCTGATTTGTACAGGAAGTGATTAAAAACTGACCAGTTGGGGAGGGAAATCATCTACCTCCAGTCTAAGAATACAAAACTAAAACTATGCGTTCCGAAACATTTTCAACTAAATCATATAAAGGAGGCTTTAATGCTTTATCAAGACGGCAGATCAGAAGGGGGGGGGGTTCGTCCGACCCCCCTCCACCTGGCTGGTTAGTCACTTTGCACCACTACGATTTGGACAAACATCAATACTAATTTTTGGTTGTTTTTTCTATTGTAATCATTATGACTATGATGTCAATATTTTCTGTTGCAAGTAAATCTAACGTGTTGATCAGGTATCCAGCCGCCTGGACACAAGTATTCAAGTCGCTGAGGTGATGTTGATCACCTGGAGCTTGAAGCAGGACAAAAGAGACACATAGAGACAGTAATTTCAGTTATCATTTCCTGTCGGTGTTGATTTGGGTTATTGTGTCATGTCATGCTCAACTGTTATTGTTCCTAAAAGTAGGCCTTATTTTGAGTTTTGCTACGTGAAGTATGGATTTTTAAAAATTAGTAACTAGTCAGCCTCTTGTTTCTGAAATGCTTTTTTACATGTTTGAAAGTGCTAAAGGTTCATCATTCATTCTGCTGACAAAAACAATAGGCAATATGGCCACCCCTGAATTTGATTTTGCAACTGATTTGAAATATGGGAATTCATTTACAATTTCTTAGTCAATAACATACTTAGTTGTATCTCTAATGAAAACCCTTGTTTAACTTTTTAGTTTTCTGCAGTTGGCCCCTGATGGTGTTTTCAGAAATCATGATTAGTGGCGCCACCAGTGTCACTGTTCGGAACTAAATTGAACCCCCCCTTCTCGAATCCTGGATCCGCCCCTGCCAACCCCCCCACACCCTAAACGCACCCACCCCCTCCTCGAATATAAGAATTTAAATATAAGATTAGGTTCTATTATTAAAGAGTATCAAGTAAAAAAAGGTTTTGTTGGGCATTTGATAGGGCGAATCAAACATCCAGTGTGCTATAAACTGCATTCTACCTAGACCTCCCAAACCCTCCAGGAACCTGGAACTTTCGGTCTTAATTTCAGCATGTTCCAATATTTTGATTGAGTGGGATTCTTAATATATCATTCCTCATATAGTCTCCTTTCAAATAAAACAGGTTTCGTTTCTTTTGCAATTAGTGATGGGTTTGGCCAAAAAATGCACCAGATTGCCTGGACTAATAAGACATAAATGGCGTACACCAGTAGCATTGTGCTGCCCTCTTTTAGTAATCATTTAAACTAATTTTCTTTTAGTATGGATAAGATCTAGTGAGTGCTGGCACCTACCGGGCATCGTCGCAACCATGTTGCAAGCTCCAAATACTAGACAAGTAGTGTACATTTGGGATCTGGAATTTCATTATCGTCACTCTTATGCCATATTGCCACGTTTCTGCCACATTTCTGCCAGACTACCTATATATAGTTGCGAATTGAATTGTGGAGGAAAGCGGAATACCCAACCAAATCCACCGCTTAATCACAAGTCATTGGCAACTTTCTCACATTTTCAGAGTCGAACGCGCGCAGCGGTGGGAGGGACACAGGGAGCAATCAATGGTAAGGCCTTAAACCAGTGGGCTTTAACCCATTCAGACTCAGAGATCCCCTGGAAAGTATCGTCTGCCACTCTCATACTTTTCAAAAAAACTTGGGAATAAAGCAAAAGTTCATATAATATTTGAAGGAAAGTTGTTGTTTGACTTCTCTTTAACATTTCTCTTTCAATTATTTTCCAAAAAACGCTTTTGTTAGAAAAATATTTCCAAAATTGTCAGGCCTGTTTTGGCTGCTCTGAGTGTTAATGGGTTAAGTGGAGGCCCCAGGTACTGTATAATATCTGCAATTGTATTACTGATTATTGGTTACGGCACCTATGATGGTGGGAAACCTTTCTATGATTAACCTGAAAAGTCAGGGTGTTTGCCAAAAGGCAATGAATATATTTAGTTAGTACTTGTGTCATAAATTGAAATAATTCTTTTTTTATAAACGTCTATTGAGGCATTACTTCACATAACTATGAAGTATGTATGTATGAAATATCTTTTTGCTAAGAAAAAATACATCTGTGATGCCTTAACGAACGCAAAATGCGGATTGTATGAAAAGTCGATAGAGGACGTAGTTGTTAGTCAGATTGAACCTACATATTGCCAGTAAATTGACAAAGAAGGATATACATCAACCGAGATAAAGGAGGTGAGAACATACATCTAAATTAAGGTAATGTAGGCAAATGATGAAACAAATGTATGGGGAAGATAAGCTTTTAAATATGGATATTCGTATCACATAAGAACAGTTGGAAGTGCTTAGGAAGACGTTACTTAAGATTTAAATGTATGTATCGTTATTGACCATATTCGACATGAAACGTACATCAAACAATAACACGAAACAAAGACAAAGAGGACAAATAAACACCATAAAATAAGATAATGAAAACGCCGATGCATGACTCTCTTAGACAATTATTATCCAGTATTCATCGATGCATAGAACTTTGCCGCCTACCCTTTTCATAGATATAACACTGCATGACACCTTTTTGGTCCAGCGGGATGAAGATGAGCACGCTAGCTATTGCGTAACATTGCGTCACCAAGCGACGGCATCCTAACCTAATAAGGGCTTCAATGGAGGACCTGCCGCATTGTCTAATCTTCTCGATAGATTGCATATGCTGGCATGCGTTAAACTGGATTATATCAGAGATTCAGTAAAGGCCATAGTTTAACACAGGAAAGAGCTATCTGAACATTCTCAGGTGCGGGAGGATAATGAAATTTGAGCAATTTCCGCTTTACAAAGTCTTGTAATTTTAAACCGGTAGTTTCTGGAAGTAAAATCTGAATGAACGCTTGAATGCATGAAAATTCTGAATGATCCTCATTGATATTTTGTGAAAGATATATCAGACTGAGTCAAAGTATATGGTAAATATAGATCGTTGCATAGAAGTTCCGGACCAGACATTTGTTCTTAATGGATGGATTCCGCATGGGAAATTTATTTATTTTTTCTAAAAAAAAAATGATTTCCCCAAATGGGAAATAATTCAAACCACCTTGCCTCAATTTTGAACTGAACATCGTAGTTCACGTTATCTTACTGAACAAAGAACAGTCTCATCTCCCCACATAAATACCACGTGGTAGCTATAAAAGTGTCAACTCTCTAGACCACTCGGCCATCAGGGCATGCCCCTGTGTGTAAAGGAGCCCTATCACCCAGATCCATAGTCCACCTAACTATAGTACCCTCTCGAGTGTACCACAGCAGATGCTGACTGTGCTGGTTGGTAGATTGATGAGGATTTATTCCTGTATGCACTGATAGTAGATAGGTCGATTTCTCTATGTCAAAAGCCTTGCAAGAAACGTCCTCCCAGGGCTCAACGCGGTCTCATCACACCTGACGCTCCTGCCGCACCTGCCACACAATCCCATCTCTGTCATAGGCATAGGTAACTTATCATGTCAAGCACAATGCAGTGGTGAGGTCACTAGCATGCCTAGCATTCAATATTGTTCTACGAAAAGAAAAAATCCCAAATTCTTAAGGAATCGAAAATGGAAATTACGAACCAATATTCATGCCGTACCTTATAGTCTATTAGCGGCTTATTTTGAAACGTTGAACGTCACAAATTAAAAGCAGTTTAATGATGATGATCTCATTCGCTACACCATAGTGTAAGCAATTAAAAAGCAAAATGGTTAGCCTGTCTATTATACAGCACTTTGTAATATTTTCTACAGTTGTACATGCATATACCAATAAAAGTATTTTTGAAATTTTTCATGGTTTTATTTCTTTTGGAGGGATTTTCATTTTAATCTGCTATCTTGGATGTTCTTTTTTATTCATTACTCATTGCCAGTACAGAAGTATTCTCTGATGATGGTTCAAATAATGTAGAATATAAATATTGTCGTTAGTTTTGGGTCAAAGTTTCCTTTGGCGCTCTTTTTGGAGTTTCAAGTATTTTATGATGTTTTGCTTTATATGTTCTTTTCTTTTTATGCACTTGATAATGGTAGATCATACAATAAACATGCATACACATAGATAGTCAGGTGCGTCCTTTGTTCACAAAACATCATCCAGGTTACTTGACTGCTCAAAAACCTTCTAGGGTCCATCCTAATCGTAACCCATATATAGATAGCCTATAATCCCTTCCTTCAATTTCAAATTCCCGATGTACATACAGTGCCGACATTTAATGCCTGCACTAAAAGCGTGGGCAACCCGGGCATGATACACGACTGCACGCCTGATTGCCACCAAGTTTCCTGGTCATGGATGCATGGATGACCTCACAACTGAGCGTAGGTTGGATTCGCATGCTACGAGGGTCATTGATGTGCTTGGCCTACCTTCTTGACATGCTATCTATTGGTGTTTGTACAACCGGGCACTGGCAGAAATCCGGTCGACTGGTGCATGAATTAAATGGCTGTACTGTAGCATTGGTAATATTCTACAATCAACAACCATAAACCTCCATCTGCGCCTCAGTCAGACTCTCGACTCTCTTGGCCAGTATTAATGTCAACACGTCATGTTCCGCATCAAGTTCGACTGTGACAGACCCATCGGGGATATTTCTCATGTTGCTAAACAAAATATCAAAAGTGTCAAAATAGTTTCCCAAACGACCTTTAACTCAGAACTCCCTTTGCAAACATAAGCGTTTTTATCTAGCCACTAAAAACCAATGGTGGCGTTGACTTCAACGATTGCCGTATAGCAGGGCTTTTGGGTCGATTGCCCAGAATTCCCCCTTCTACATATAATCATATCAAGGTATTAGGTACTTATTCGGCTGGTAGGGCAAGATCTGCTAGAAGGCCATTGTACAGCAATATAAAAGGAGAGTTTACATGTACTTAATAATTCCAGGAAAGCGATAAGAATAGCAGTAATACTGGCCAATAGCAGAGTGGTCTAATGCTTTAGACTTCCCGTTTTTTTCACCATTTCGTACAGTGCCAACATGTAATGCCTACACTAAATGCGTAGGCAGCCCGAGTGTAATACACGACCGCACGCCCGATTTCCATCCCATTTCTGGGCCTAGTTGCATGGATGACCTCACAACTAAAAGTAGCGTTAATCCGCAAAGCTTCCTGGGTCATTGATGTGCTTGACTTATATTGTTGACATGTTACTCATGGGTGTTTGTACAACCAGGCACTAGCAAATGTCCAGTCGACTGGTGCATTACTTAAATATCTGTACTGTATGTCACCAGGAGCCTTAGGCTATTATAGTATAGTATAGTATTTATTGACTATATCAAAGATATAAAAAAAATACATCAGTACACAAATTGAAAATTAATAATATAGAAATTAATAGTATTGAAATATAAGATGATTTGCTTGGTACATGATAGGTTGTTAGCCTACATGTAGCTTCCTCTACCCTAAACTACTGTCTACTGAGGATTTTGTCTATAAAGGTAGAAAATGACGATAAAGGTAATTCAAAATTCAGCCCTACTCAACCCATTCGCTAAAAATACCATCCGCTTTGCACCTGATCAGTGCCGTTCACTAAAAAGGTCTGTGCGTAAAGTTTTGTGCACCACTTCTAACTACCAGAAGTATATGAAGAATACCATCCTGAATAGCATCCTGTTTAAGCCTCCTCTTGTGGCTTAACAATGATGAAAAATGCAAGTTCCTGTCCTAAGATTCAATTTTCGTCGGAGGTCGTCTCTAAGGCCACACGGTGCTGCAGCAGTAATATTAGGTCCCTCCTAGGCCACTCAGTATTTGATATGCTTCTATCATAAAGCAATAGAATATCGACCGCTAACGGGCATTGATTAGCCCGCCGCCCGCCGTCTCGCTGTGGCCCCGGGCGCGAGGAGGCCCCAGTCCTCCTATGCTCATATCAATATTGCCTAGGGCCACTTACAGTACCTAATATCCCCCCCCCCCCCCCTCCTTCTCGGACCGGCTAGAGAAGGGGGAAAATTGGGACTACGCTGGTTGAGTAAGGGGGCATCAGAAGTGAAGTGAGGTGGGGGCTGACTTGTATACTAGGCACCTTAGCGACCATTTGCCCCAATTTGACCAATTGCAAGTCATCTTTTTCCATTGATTACAGTATTTGACCCGGAACAGGGATTGGCGTGTCTTTAACCTTTATGCAAAATGATGATAATGTTTGCTGCAATAATCACTTTTGCAAGCATTTTCTTTAATTCCTTAATATGCTTTCTGCCATGCGAGTAGCTTGTTACAACGACAATCAACATTCAATAATTTAGGAATTAAATAAAATTGCTTATATGCAAGGCTTACACACTCGGATTTAAGCGTATTTTCGAAAGTGTTTGTAGATTTGCATGTATTATTCTTTACCGTTTTGGCAAAGAAGAATAATTGGGATGGTTTACATAGACATTCAATCTATTTACAGACCGTTTGAACCCCAGGAATCTGAACGGACTTTCTCCAGCAGCCATTTATATCCCTTAATCCACGGTAATCTAACCGCCCAATTACCCCTTTACACCCCCTTCCCACACATGTATGTACCTCATCTCCCAGGAGCTTACGGGCCAGCTCCGATTGCCGTGTGGTCCAAGGCGTTGTCACTGACTTCTAGCTGTCTCTCACCACAGTCCGGGTTCGAATCCCACCCTGGGAATGTAAGGAAGTTGCCAGTGACGTGGAATTAGGCAGTGGTTTTCACCGGGTACTCCGGTTTCATCGACCAGTAACAACTGGCTAGTCACAAAAAGTGACGAAAAACGAAATTCCAGATTCCAAATTCCCAGCTGCTTACTTTATAGGGGGACGGGGGTGGAAGAATAACTCAAATGAGACGCCAGACTTGTAAACGCATTACCGTGCCTATTAACTTGTACGCATGAGCGCGCAATGAAAGAAGTCCTTCCCCACAATGGATTGCGGGACAAATTGGATTGAAATGAAGGGAAGTAGGATATGCGTCCCGGAGGGGGTCAGCAAAATGGCCATTGGATCACAACCGGAATTGCCCAGTACACCAATCGAAGATCCCAAGATCTCATTACCTCTATTTCCTTCGACGCTCGCCGCCAATGTTTCATTGCGCGGGATATAGTAGTTGGGGTAATGTTTCTTGCTTTATGTCATGTGAGTCGTTTTAGTTGAATTAGCGGTAAACCGTCGCGGTTTTGCACCCGGCAAGAAAAGAAAGCACATCGGTCTTTGAAACCTTATTAGCGGTTTCGTATCTCGCAAAGGGCTTTTATGTGTCGGCGGGAGGGATTTATCTAACGCTGGATAATGTTTCTCTCGTTATTTCTTGTCAGTCATTTCAGTGGGGGAAACGATAAAACGTCGTTGTTTCGTTTGACGCGGTCAATAGGATCGGCAGAAAAGAAGAAAGGAATGGGGTTTTACGTCGCTTTCAACAGCTTAAATCATATCGCGACGAGACAGAAATTCCCCTCTCTTCACGAATAGTTCCAATGTGTCTTTCAGCTGCAGAAGGGCCATAGACAGCCCTCCACAACACCGCACATTTACATAGCGACCAGGCCAACCCGCCTCGGTTCCAATAGGACCGAGTACGCTCACATTGTAGATGAACAATTCACAACATTCAGAAACGAAATTGCTTAAAAGCAAGCCAAGCGTACTCGGATCTTACCGCAATACTGAAAACGATTATAAATAAATTTAATTCATTTCAATTTTCAATTCACATTTGTAGTAGTTGATATCGATATACTTACACATCTCACCATCTCATCTCTGACATTTTGCGCCAAATATTTCTGGGTTGCGTAACCCTTTATTGTAGATCATTTTCCTTTCTATTATGATATAGATTGGCACATTTTAGAAAACCATAATTGGCGTTCTAATTGAGTAATTACCTATACTTACCGATTTGTAAACTCACATACGATTTAGTTAGCCAAATCAAAATTTCAGTGCACTGTTGTAACTATTAAAAAACAACTATCAAATACACCTAAACGTGGGATTCATTTAAACAATTCGTACCTCCTTGTAATACTCGTTAACAAACTTCATAAAGTTTCGTCCAGTATTAAGACATTTAATTTTACACCAGTTGACCGGACGTCTGCCAGTGTCTGGTTGTACATACACCCATGGATAACATGTCAATACAAATGGCCAAGGACACCAATGACACACATAGCTTGCGAATCAAAGCTACGTCATCCAATCTAAAATCCGAAATTGGCCAAAAAAGTATGAGATAGTCCTTAAATAGAATATTTAAATACTAGTATGATGAACAACCTTTTCTTTTCTTATCTGAAGTGTGTTAAAAAACTTACGTAACAAAATTTCAAACTTGACAAAATTTATAAAATTCACATCCTCGTGTGTGTGTGTATATATATATATATATATATATATATATATATATATATATATATATATATATATACATATATATATATATATATATATATATATATATATATATATATATATATATATATATATATATATATATATATATATATATATATGTGTGTGTGTGTGTGTGTGTGTGTGTGTGTGTGTGTGTGTGTGTGTGTGTGTGACTTTATTGACAATGCATGGGCATAGAAATACGAATATATGATAATAATAATAATAATAATAATAATAATAATAATAATAATAATAATAATAATAATAATAATAATGATAACAATAATAACAATGATAATAATAATAACAATAATAATAGTAATAATAATAATGATAATAGTGATAATTAGTATAATAATAATAATAATGATAATGATAATAGGGTCACAGTTAGCTTACGATAAATATATTGCCACCATTTTACGAGGTATCGTAATCGGCCATCTCAAAAAATTCTTTTAATAAATCGAGATTCCTATCGCACCTGAACTGAGTATCCCCGAATATCCCTTCTAATTCCAAAGCCCTACAACGAATCTTCTACTTCCAATCTTGTTTTCTCCATATGTGTCCCCTCTGGACCATGTTAATTACCTCATTAAGCAAACCGAAATCATCCGCCACATTCAATAAATCAAAAGGAGGACTCCTGAGCTTATATCCTAACTCACACCCATGAGTCTCATATCTTTAACCTAGAGCAAAAAACTTTCTTAGTAACCTCATTATCCTCAGTGCCACCATAATTGATCTCAAAAAGTAAGCGGTTCTTCAACTCAATGAAACGCTCCAAACGTACCATTATGTTAGTAGGATATTATCACATTAGTGGGGGCGTGCTTACATGTCACGCAGAAGCTTTTTTATTAAAGAAAGTCTCATTTCTAGGACTAGTATCGAGTGGGGGGGGGGGGACAAAAATAAATTTCGTCAAGTTTCAATTAGTATATGAAATAAACTTTGGATATGCTTAGATAACTTTCTTATTTAGTTGTCCACCATGAACAGTTGAATGGTGTGAGTAAGGGGCCTCCTCTTACCCTTTTTCCATCTCAAAAAAATCCAATATCGAAAAAATAGATTTCGACAAATTTCGATTAGTATATGAAATAAACTTTGGATATGCTTAAATAACTTTCTTATTTAATTGTCCACCATGAACAGTTGAATGGCGTGCGTCAGGGGCCTCCTCTTACCCTCTTTCCATTTCAAGAAAATCAATAGTAAAGACTTTAAAAATGCACAATTTGAACCAATAAATTAG
>CAWWDR010000896.1:17500-28051 GCA_963942565.1 Maea johnstoni | reverse complement strand
ATATTATAAATATAATATTATGTATATCATATATATATATATTTATATATACATACGTACCTACGAACGTACGTACGTACATACATAGATATCATACATATACATACATACATACATACATACTTACATACATACATACATACATACATACATACATACATACATACATACATACATACATACATACATACATACATACATACATACATACATACAGTACATACATATATACTATAATATATATAGAATATATATATATATATATATATATATTAGATATATATATATAGTAGTATATATATAATAAATTATATAGATAGGATATAGATTATAGATATAGATAGATAGATAGATAGATATAGATATAGATAGATAGATAGATATAGATATACTTACCTACATATCTATTTATGTATGTATATAGTATTATATATATATATATATATATATATATATATATTATAATATATACTATATATATATATATATATATATATATATATACCTTTGTGTATTATTTGATTTATCATCATTTTAGGAAGTCCAGTAGGATGTAATTTCACGTCAACCGAGTTTGCATTTTATACGGTTTCGTCAATCATACCTAAAGCTAATGTCAGTTAGTGCTGCCATCTATATGTGGATAACGTATCCACTTAATGAATGCCGGTTGTATTAGGAATGTGTTCCGAAATTTGAATTTCTTTCACTAAGTTTTTCCTATACCCTGCTTTGAGACTATCCAGCCCTGTACAAAGTATAAATGGCTTGAACGGTCTTCTGACGAGAAGTACAATGAATGTAGGTATGTTTATTGACTTTATTATCTAAGTACCCACCTTTCCATAACTATAGACCGGAGACATTTGAATTGTTAAAAGGTGGAAAGATCACGTCGGAAGAAAGTTATTCAATTTGTCCTTGTGTTAATCCGGTCAGTTTTTTTTGTATTATTACATGTTTTACCTTCGGAATTTCAGGTTAAAATAAGAAAAAGGTGCATACTTTTACTTTGAAATCCCGTAACTTTGAACGAAATCAATATCAGAAAAAAATTATGTTATAACCTTTCCCTGGGAAATGTTTAACTTTGACCATGTAAAATTTCAGGTAAAACTATTTACAATGGATACCTAAAATGCATTTTAAATGCGACCATGTTTTGGTGAAATTCGGTAGAGAAAAGCCAAAAAAACTTTTTCCGCATGCATGCAAACCCATGGGAGCTTCTGCATAAGATCGTCTCTTACTTTGCTTATTGATGGCCTAGATAGTGAAAAAACTATATTTCCTTCTTTCAACGTCTTTTCTATTTGAAATGACATGATTTGGCACACATTTTTCAGCCATCTAATTGCACCAAGGAGACAAGACTGGTGGCTAGTTTGGTTAATACAAAATGATGCAAAAACCTACAAAATGACTGAACCCCCTGGCATATGGTTACGTATATGAGAGTACTTATCAAGAGCTATCCAATGAATACTAACATGGCAGGGTTTAGATAGTTTTCAAAAATCAGTGCGTCTTGTGCATTGTTTGGTCAAAGTAGCCTCAGCATTGAAAAGGGATTAACCCACTTCACACTCAGAGTTCAGAAATTCTTCCAGGAAGTACGTCTGCTATTACATTTGAAACTTGGAAATAAAGCAAATTCTCACAAATATTTGAAGTGTTGTTGGTTATATTCTGATAAACATTTTCTCCTTCAAATATTTTTTGATAAAAACGCTTTTGTGAGGAAAATATGAACAAAATAGTCAGGCCTGTTTTGGCCGCTCTGAGTGTGAATGGGTTAAAACAAGGAAGAGAATGCAATAATGCGGAATCATGGCTCGAACGATAGAAATTCTCTGCACTCATGTCGTACTTAATATATGTACCAAATTAACTTATATCCATTCGAACATAGGATCCATAGGAACAACACTGGTAGTATTTTGCAATGATATTGACAAGGCCACAGACATTTCAATAAAGAAGGTCCAACATATTACCAAATATCTGCTTATCAGATCTGCTAGTGGACTAATAATAAAATGTTTCATTTTATTGATACGAGGAAATATTCAAGGAGTTCAATATTGGCAGGACTTTATAAAGACGATGGATATTACCAAAATGCAATTAACAGTCACCTCCGACTCTTAAGTCAAGGGTCTACTCTCTGTTTATATGTATATTAATTTATAAGGTTATATGTCATTTTGTTTACTTTTCTTTTGATTATGTTCAGCCTTTTGGCTATTTATGTAGTATTTTGTTTCTCCATATGATTTTTTGTATTCGCTATGATTTTGTACCATACCAGTACAGTCAATAAAACATACAAGTCAAGTCAAGTTTTATAATGACCCCTATTTCATTTTTGTTCTGTAAAAACACTTTCTCTACTTCTCCGTAGAGAAGTTCAGTTCTGTTTGGTTTATGTTTAATTATGTGTAAATATACCGCTTAGCTCGAGGACCACAGTGGTGTTGAGGCAATCATATGTTGTTCTAGAAATTACCTTACTGCAGGGGGTTAGAGCATATGGCTAACTCTCGAATGCGCCTCATAGTCTGAAGTGCTACAGGACCGGCATTTAGTTACTGCACTAAATACATGGGCAACCCGCCCGATTTCAACCTAGTTATCTAGGCATGGGTGCATGTACGACCTCACAACTGAATGTAGTTTCCTTTACGCGTGTCAATGATATGTTTGTCTTATTCTTTTGACAATTGTTATCCATGAGTGTGTGTACAACCAAGCACTGGCAGACGTCCGGTCGACTGGTGCAGTAATTAAATGTCTGTACTGTATGTCTGTGTTTCTTGTTTGGAAAAAAAAGAAATTCCCTACAATCGCAAGATTTCCTGCTTTGATGCGTTATTTTGCACTGTTATGTTGAACAGTGGAGGCGAAATTGTTCCAGTAAATGAAGGATTAGAACCATTCTAGGCAGGACATTCTATCTTATACGTATGCATGTGGCTCTAACTAAAGCATGTATTGCAATTGTCCGTTTTCACTTCGTGTGAAATCTTGTATTTTGTTGTGGTTGTATTTAGCCTCAATAGATGGCCCTACGTGAATAATCTACTGACTGTCTCTCACCACTCCGCGGATTCCAGGGTTCCGGTCCTGCTAAGGGCTTATAAGTATCATTTTGTTTTCAGTTATTTCAATAACGATGCTTTGCGTAAGGGACATATTTTCAAAACACCACGACCTATTCAAGCCGTGTTCTGTAAGCATGGGAAAAAAACAAAAGAATGTAACACTAGTTGTGTACAAAAAAGAGTATTTAATAACAACTGTTAGATAATGTACAAGATACCAATCAAGATACAAAACTTTGTGATGTGCTCGTGCAAATCTTGTGCATCTATTGTTAAATAATGTAACGTGAGCAAACACTCGTAGAGCAACTACGTATAGGGCACACTCCCCAGGTCTCGCGAGACTAATACACACGAGATCTGCAACAGACGAGACTTTACGAGAATCATGATCAAATTTTATAATGCGCCTTTTTTAGCTAGAACCTTTCTATATTTGCTTTAAGCATAACTTTGTATATTACAGAAGGGCTGTTCATATCATCGTCTTTCCCGCATTTTGTGATAAATAGTAATATATACACCGCGGCTACCGATCCATGATAATAATACAATATATTTATTCTCGTACAGCACCCGAACACCCCCTCTTTTCGGGCATGTCTCCCCCAAAAAGGGTATCATTCAAGGAACCATACAATCAAATTGACCCAAATTTACTGTATTTGATTCCAACCGACATATTTTACAACAAGTTGAGTTTTAAAACCTCGTCATTATTGAATCTGTAGAAGGTTTCTCATTTTCAAACTGGACTTCTACTACGAATATATTCTCCTTATTAACGTCAATTAACGATTGTTCTTTATTACGAAATTGCTTGCCATATGTAGATGCCACGACTTGTATCGCTACACAAATCACAGATAAACCAACTCCGAATATTAAGAGGACGAAACAGAAACCCTCGTGACCTATCGTAGTCATGAGAGTTCCCGCGAGAATTTGCGAGATTATCATTCCGATGAATTGAGCTGTCATGATGACGGAGAGTGCAAAAGAAGACACTTTTAGATGATACTGGATCCACGCGAAAGACACTGGAGTCAACGGTGCTGAACAGAATCCATTGATACCTGAGAAGAATAAAAGTCAAAACATGTACTAATCATAACAATTGTAACTAAAAGATAATATGAACAAGACACCAACCTATTACTACCTGAAAATTACTTTTAATTTCTAATGGTTGATGTTTGTTTTTGATATGCTCCTTAAATTCCAATGCGGAATTCTATAAAATTGCACAATTTCCATTAACAATAGTTTAAATATATCGACTTAATGGTTTTTAAAGTAAAATAATAAGCATTCCTCTCAATCAAAGGCCATAGTGAATGATTCGCGATATATCTTTTCTCATGAAAAGATGAAGAATATTGTATGTATTTTTCAGGGTCTAAAAGCTATAAAAGAGGTGGGTTGTCCTAAAAACGTTTACATAAGTTTCATATATCTTAAAACCGAGTAAGGCGTCAAGGCTAACCTTGCTTCAAGGATCTGAGTAGACTTTTAAAAGAGATTCCATGTATGAGAGCCTTTGATTTTACCACTTGGCCAGATTGACAATTAGTAACATGGAAATATAATTTCATTTGAATTTTTGACATCATATCATATTCTTATCAATTTGTAAATATTAAGTAAAATATGTTCCAAATAATAGAATGACATGGCATACAGTATGTTATTCGTAAAGGGGCAGTCCTCATGGCCAAGTGGTACAGCGGCATGCGCAATGAATGCTTGCTGTGTCTACCACACAACTGGTTGCGCATGACGCTGAATTTGAGTTCCACCTTAGACATGTGAGTAAGTTACCAATGACGTTTTGTAAGCCGATTACTTTTACTGAGATTTTCGGGTTAGTATTTGCGTTTTTCGTAACTAGTCAGCTGTAAGTGTTGGAGAAAACAAGAGGTACCCGAACCAAACAATGATTAAGTTTGATCGTGTACTAATGTCTTTTCATGAATTTGGCTAGAATGGCGAAAAAATAACGACAATCAAAACTTCGAATAATAAATATTCTTACCTGTCCACACCCAGAGAACCCAACGGACCTTCCAACCGAAGAAACCAAGAACGAGAGCGTTGACGAGATTCGACGAGACCATGACCCCCACGAGAGTTGGCAACGAGATGTATTTACAAGCCACGACAGTGACGAGTCGCCCAACGGTGAAGGTTAGCCAAAATATCGAATTAAGAGTGGAAGCCTCCTCCTTCGTGAAAGGAATTATACGATTTTCTGTTGCAAACGTATAAAGAAAGTTCTTGACGGTTTCTTCACCGCCAGACATCAAAATGGCGTAGACTAAAAACAGGGACATCATGATGATCGAGTAGAGTCGACTTCCGGTTGGACATGCGTCGTAGGAGAAAATTTCACCGAATGATTTTTTGGTGCTCTTGATGACTTCGTGAGGACTCCTGATATTGGTGACCCTCCCGTGGATGTAGTAGACCATTGTTATAACCGCACAGCAAGTTGACAGTGCTCCGATTATATAGTAGGGTATGTCTATGCGGTCTATGAAGCTTATTTGTGGTGCGGATGTACCATTTTCTGTTGTAAGGGTCACGTTGCGTGGTACACCGATGAAGGGTTCGGCCAGAAGGGGGGCAATCATTGCCCCAACACCGTACCCAAAATGAGTAGCAGCCATTCCAGTAGCAGAGCCGTCACCCCAAATCTTGAAAATGGTAAAGTTACTGCCTGCAATAGAAAAAGTAGTTGATACACTTCATATTCGCGAGTTAATTTTTTTGCGGCTTAAAATGAGGTTCGAATTGTTAAAAGGGATTGTGAGAGTGTGTCAACTTAAAATAGTTCCGATTCTCAGAGTTTGCGAAGAAAAAGGGTCACATCCATCAGAATCCCACATAAAACACATTTCGTTCAAATTCTAAATTGGCCCAAAAACCTGCATTTTAAAGAAAGTTACTTCTTTGAGTATAACATATGTAAAGTTTAAAAATATACTAGTGACACCGATACTACTACCACAACTACTACTACTACGTCTACTACTACTACTATTACTACTACTACTACTACTACTACTACTACTACTACTACTACTACTACTACTACTACTACTACTATTGATGATAATGACAATAATGATAACATATGTATATAATATGTGTAATTATGCATGTAAGTGTGTATATATATATATATATATATATATATATATATATTATATATATATATATATATATATATATATATATATATATATATATATATATATATATATATATATATATATATGTTTGTATATATATAATCTTCAATATTCTTACCTCCAATCACTCCGCACATTAACCCCACCCCCATGATGAAGAAGAAGATGACCATGGAGCTGAGAGATGTAGCGAATGGCACGAGGAGACAGCCAGCGCCCCCTAGCAACCAGGATAGCGACACAATCAGGTCAAGATGGTCCCCCCAGCAAGTCCCCCAGAATGCCCAGCGGTAGGTTGCCCGCAACGCTACCCAGGGAGTTGGCAGTAAGGATGAGCGAGATTTCTTCCGTGTTCACATTGATGCGCCTGCGCAGAGAGGGTAAAGCTGGGCCCGACATACTGCTTGCCATACCCTGCAAAATACAAAATGAATAGAAATTTGAAATGTACATGTATATGAATAGGAATTTGAAATGTACATGTATATGAATAGGAATTTGAAATGTCACGAATAGGAATTTGAAATGTCATGAACCGGAATTTGAAATTTACATATATATGAATAAGAATTTGAAATGTGCATGTATATACATATGAATTTGAAATGCACTTATATATGAAAAGGAATTTGAGATTTGAGTTTCTTTTCATTGCAATACAAATCATATCTACTACATATGTGAGCATCCATTTTGTGAATTCAATCTTCCGACCCCATCACTACATTATACCATGATAAAGTCCCTTAAATTTGGACAGACCCTAATGAATGAGAATGCAATTTCTCAGTCCAATTATGGCTTGTACCATGAAAAAAGCACGAATGAGTATACGTGACAGACAGAAAACAATTGTTGAGTGTTTCTTTCTGCCTGTCACGTATGCTCTTTCGTAGAAAAGACCGCAGAACGGTACATTTTTATGGGAAAAGTACGAAGGAGTATACGTGACAGGCAGAAATATATATTTTGAATTTTTTTTTGCCTGTCACGTATGCTCTTTCGTAGAAAAGACCGCTGAGATTAAATTGTTCACACATAAAATAAATGATTTTTCTCCGGTTTTGATGTGTTCAAATATCTAAGATTTATTTTGTACTATAATGTGCCATCAGGGGAAAAGAATGTTTATCGCAATAATCGGTTGCACCACAGCTCGCCTGTCAAACACCAATCACCAATCTCATGTCGTCCGCCATGTTAGGTGATTTATCTTCTGTTCAATATGGGACAAAAAGCCGTAGTGTTTAATGAAACATTACATCCTACTGTCGGCTCAATGTCAACTTGCCATCTGCTGCTTCATTCTAATGTCCGCTCGCTAAGACCAAAACAAGTTTAACCCTTTCAATGCTTGAAAATCCTTCTAGAAATTCTCGTCTGGATCTATGATACTTTTGAAAATAACTTAGTAATAAAGAATGAATTCACAAAACCTTTGAAGGAATTTTGTTGTTTATGTTGCCATGAACTATTCAATCAATTTTCTTTAGAGATTTCTAGATCATATGAAAAGAAAAAGAGCAAGAATAGACTTGCAAGTAAACAGGAAAAATCGTAAAATCGGCTAAATCGTATAAACTTAGTGGCTGGTGGTCAATAGTTTAGGAAATCTGGGATACTGTGGAAAACCGCCGACTTACAGCAAGTCACTAGCAACTTTCTCTCATACCTCATATAAACGAATCCTCTGCAGTGGTGAGAAACAGCGCTTGCGCAATACATCAACAAGCTCGGCTACGGATAATGCACCATTCGTGTGGTCAGGCGTCAAGGTCAATGTTCACGACCTGACCAGAAATGACCCATCACCTTTCTTGGAAGCATGCCAAGGTTTGAAACGTCGAATTTGGTTTATTCACCTCTAAGTCAATTTGGACATTGGCGTTCTTGGCAAAGCTCAACTTTGCCATTTTTGATCAACGCGTTTGGAAAGATCTGCAGACATTTCTATTTTCTTCTCACCTCCTTTCCCACCCATCTGTCCACCTTTGACATAATTAGCATATACCCATATTATTGGGTAACATCAATATCTAGGTTTTAGATTTTCTGTCTTGAATGCATGTTTTTATTTCATTTTAAGGGATTTTCTTAGCAACTTTATATATATATATATATATAGTATATATATATATATATATATATATATATATATATATATATATATATATATGTATGTATGTATGTATGTATGTATGTATGTATGTATGTATATATATATATATATATATATATATATATATATATATATATATATATATATATATATATATATATATATATATATATATATATATATATATATATATATATATATATATATATGAGTGTATGTATGCATGTAGGTGTGTAGGTGTATATTTAGGTGTGCGTGTGTATGATCCATTTCATTGATGATTTACGAGAGAGAGAGAGAGAGAGAGAGCGAGAGAGAGAGAGAGAGAGAGAGAGAGAGAGAGAGAGAGAGAGAGAGAACACCTGCTTTACTATAAGTAAATTGCAAGTAGCTGTCGCCGTTCAAATAGCAACTTATGTCGCAAAGATATTACACAGAAAATAGATTAACCTATTCCAATACAGCAGTTAATAAAACATAAATATATTAGTGACCATACACGATTTACACAAAATGCAAACGTCGCGTACAGCTTTCCTCATCCTATGAAACATACAAATAAACTCACCAGAATGGTCCATGTAGCTGCAAATAGAACCGTCTTCAGCAGCAAGAAAGATTTGCTCATATATCTAGTCTCGGTCTTTGTGTCTGTCGGTTGACTGCCATCGCTCTTGTTTTGGTTTCCACTCTCCGTTGCCCTGTATGGTGGCGGAGTGACCATTTCCCCTCCCCCCACAAAACCTCCGTTATCTACCCCTTCCATTGGAGTGTTGTGTTCCCACCCTGTATACTCTACGACTGGAGATTCTGAATGCCATTATTGGGAGGTAGGGCACATGGGTTTATATAGCTATTGGTTTCAGGAGACATCCAGACCGAACCAGATAGACTCTTGTTCGTACCAGTTTGAGGTGCTGTGAACTATCTGGCGAGGGAACGACCTCTGATCCTTCTAGTGATAAGAACAGATTGATTCGAACACAATAAATCCGTTTCACCACTAGAATGGAGTATATAAGTATGTATACCAAGGAATTTGCATATAATTTGATTGTTCCAATGATAAGAACGGATTAATTAGAACAAAGCAAACGAGTTTCACAATTAACCCCATTGTAGTAAAACATCAGATTTAAGCACGGATATGCATTTATTGTACCAGGAGAGCATGACATATCATGAATCCACAATGGTTTTATGAATAGCTTAAATAATAGGCAAACGTTCCAGTTACTTGAGTCTTATTAACAGAACAAAGTCGTTGAAATACAGTAATAGACATGGATAGTAATATGATAGATTATTTAAAACAATGAGAAAAGAAAAGCAGTGTCTATAGGGTATTACCACCAAGCTTTGCTTTAATGTTAATTGCCTATTGCTTCTTCAAGCAAAGGTCAAACTTGTTTTTGTGTTTTTCTCGGAAAAGGGTCAAGAGTATTTAGATCGGTTTTCTATGCACATGTGAATAAACGTGAGTAGTGTGTTGACAAAAAAGATGATTAGTTATTTCATCTAAAATGTGTTGAACCAGTTTGCCATGACCCCGCATGTTGTGTGTGTGTGTGTGAGAGAGAGAGAGAGAGAGAGAGAGAGAGAGAGAGAGAGAGAGAGAGAGAGAGAGAGAGCAAACAATGACATAATTGTCTAGCCTCATGGTGTGTGTGTGTGTGTGTGTGAGAGAGAGAGAGAGAGAGAGAGAGAGAGAGAGAGAGAGAGAGAGAGAGAGAGAGACTTTTATTAGACGATTTTAATACCAACTATTATGAATAGGTACAACAAAAAATCATCTTGTGCGTTTCTCTATTTGTTTTCATTTTCTGCAAAAATGCATTATTTTACTTTAGACATTCCAACAGAAAAGGAATACATATGAATGACCAGACGGCCGGCCTAGGTTGCTGTCCAGTCGTGCAAAACATCGTTGATAATATATTTGAGTAGATAAGTAATTTTCATGTTTGGCTTTGCCTTTTTGTCTATCTATGAACATTATTTTTATTGTTAATATCTTATATCGAAGACCGGTTTACACTTCATCACAAACTTAATCCATCCAATGCTGAGGCTAGTTTCATCAATAAAACAAGGACAAAGATTTGTGTAAACCATATAAATCCTCTCATGTTGG